>MJUU01017474.1:6508-78788 GCA_002080025.1 Modiolus philippinarum | reverse complement strand
TTAAGCTAATGAATGTGTATATTATTTGTATATTGATATGTTATTGTTGTCTTTATATTTGCTGATATCTATTTCTGTTTGTTATTAAGAGAGAGCCTTATTGAAAATTGTTCCAATTCAAATAAGTTACTCTCTCCAAATAAAATTTATATTCATTTATTTACATAAGAGCACCAAATTAGATAGAAGGAAAGCTTTGTTTTCATGGTTGTTAATATACTGGTTAATATGGCTAAGCAGAGGCGATAACATAAGGCGAATTATATGAGGCAGGTACTACGTAAAAATCTGTGCGAACGGCACACTTCACTTATTGCAAAAGTTTTATGCGGTCTGCGCTTCCATTTCATAATTTTGCATTATGCGCCCGGGCGCAGATTACAATCAGAAAAGCGCAGTTACCAAGTATCGGATACCAGATTACAAGTATAGAGGCGCAAATAGCAAGTGTTGGGCACAAATTGCAAGTATAAGAGTGCAGATGACAAGTCTTGAGCTCATAATGCATTGCAAATTGTGGGCGCAGATTGCAAATTTTTGGGGCAAAAATTGCATATAAAACATTTTACTGTTGGTCTGTAAAAGTTGCATCCATGGAGAACAATTTTGTAAATGGAAGTACTACAGATTACATTATGAATAATTCTGAAATTTATATTTTTAAATGAACCCTTTTGGTCCAAAAACAAAAAGAAATAAAAATGGTGAATAAAAATAAAATCGGATTAATTCCCCTCAATGGAATGTTTATTTTTAGTAATTTTCCTTGGAATGGTAACATAAAATCATGACAGTCTATATGTTTAAAGCCACAACTCTCGAAGTCTTGAATTTTAGGTCTTGATGTACGTTGACATCTTTGGTGGCGGAAACACGAACTGCATTCGGAATCGGATATAATATTCTTGTATCCTTGTTTTTTGTAAAATTTTGTGATAAAAAATGAAATCATTTTGAGTAGCATGCTTGAAAATAATAACAATAATAATAATAAAAAACGGCAGTCATGCACACAAAAAACATAGCCATGAAATGCACAAAAAATGTAAAGGTTTGATTTGCATTTTCGAGCGTTCCCAGTCCTTTGTAATACAATGTTTCTGTAAAAAGAAGAAAAAACTTTGAATTTGGAACTAAAAAAAACTCTTGGATTTATAATGTATTCGCTTATCACTATATCAGCTTGAACAGCATACTGTAATTCCGGACAATAATGACCGGTACCAAATTAAAGTACACAAAATACACAATAACGCAAATTACAGTGTATATAGTGTATACAATCACACAGTAGGTAACGTCGTCCTGCGAGGACATGATTTTCTACGATTTTCCCAAAATGATTTTATACGATTGTCATGGATTCGACCCGATTTTACAAACGGAAATACTCCTTTGTGTTCTTATTCTCCATGTTATTTTGCAATTTTTACTAAAATGTTACTTGTCTGTCTTTATATTCCGGAATTGTGTTATTCATATAACGTACAAACCAGAGAATTCGGAGTTTCGTGTTGTCCTGGAATTTACACGAGTGTCCACTACTGATGTCCCAGGTTTTATACGATTTGCCTGTGAATTTATACGGTAGATATTTCAATTAGGATGATAGCGCAGCTTTGATTACAGGACAATCATGAATTTTGTAAGCAAAAATGATAGATGAAATTGAAATTTAAGGTTCATTTTAAAAACTAACTGTCGCAATGAGGCAAAATAAGCTGAGTAGACAAATGATTTGGATTTATATCTTTTTGCCCTTGTATCGCATAATTATCTTCCTGTCTGAATTTGTTGTTCTCATCCAGATTTTCCATTCTTGGAAATGAAATAGAAAAATCCTACATAAGGAATTATCTGATTTATGAATGCGGTCCAATAAGTAACAAATGTGTTAAATTTATATCCAAGAAATATAGTTTATTGATTGTCCAGCATAATACCTAGTCAATATAATGCATATAATAAAGTATCATTGCGTAATTTATTTTATATTGGCATAGTTATAGATCTGAGGTAAGTCGTATTGGCCAGAGGCGCAAGCTATAATCAATCTATCAATGTTACATCAAGTACATCGCTTAAATTTGAGTGTCAGACAATTCAGTTTTCGTAACATGAGAAATCCTACAATGCATCTCCTACTTCAGACCACATAACTAACCAACCCTTACTATAGTTTAAGACTTCAAACTCGTTTAACACTATCATCAGCGATATGGCGATATAAACGGAAAAAGAGGAAATCTCAAAACAAAAAAAGCTGTTCATCGGAAAATAAATATAATTCAGTTTAAAGACGGGGTATGTAGTGTGCCTCACCCTGGATATTTATGATATTTCCTTCGGCTTCGCTTCAGGAAATATAACTTGACATCCAGGGTATCATGTATGTAACCTGAAAAAGATGTAAAATTCTGTAAAGATTTTGTTTGAATATATACAACTTGCTCTCCGTACTAAGCAATCTACGCCCGGAAAAGTAATCTGCCCCCAGACGAAAATTGATAATTTTGTTGACGTTTACGCTCTTCAAGCGCAGATTGGGTACAACTTGATGATCTGCGGTGGCGCAGATCGAACAACGTATGCATTTTAGGTCATTAGTTAACACCTGATGCTCCCCATTTGCAGCTATCTTGAATTGAACCCTGTGGGCTCGAATTTTCAACAGGACCATCTAAGAACCACTGTGGCCAAGTTTTATTCCAATTTGTCCAGACGTTCCTAAAAACATATATGACTAGTTTACGAGTAAAAGGACAAATAATTCAACTTTCATCTTCAGATTTAGTTCCAAATTGCAGACAAAGAAGATCTTGACATGTCAAACGTGTTTGTTATTCAAACTGAAACTTCATCTTTTATAGTTTTCTATTGAAGTATCAGACAAAATGTCTTAAAATAATGAAAAATGAATTTAGATGAATTAAGGATACTCCGGAATTGTACACAAGATTGCTTAAGAATATCATGGTCCGTGGAAATTAACATGTCAAACCCTTTTTTAAAACTTAATCTCTAAATTCTTATAGTATTTAAACTTGACAAAACAAATCAGCATGGAAAATTGAGCTTATTTTATCAGGAATTCGCCGCGTATTTTTTTTCTTATGGCAATATAAGCCATGTTGACTGGTGCACCGTACCTGAAAACTAGTTTAGTTTAGTTTAAACATATTTACTGCTATAAAATTACAACACTGGATTGGAAATAAGCTTATACAACCTACTACAGTGATACATTAAATACATTTATTAATATGAAAACGTCAGAATATAATACATATAAATACAGTCTATAAACAACAGCAGCAAAGTTCAAGATTGTAATCAGTCAGTTAAATCGTTTTGCATTTTAATATACTGCTGCAAGGGAAAAAAGATGGTCAGATTACCAAAAAGGTATATTCAATATTTATGTCAATGAAATTTAATGTTCTTATAAGTGCAACACGGAGACGAATGTAAAATGAGCATTCGAGAAAAACAATGACTTGAGTACTCTGGCACATGTTCACAGAAGTAGTCAGGATTATGGAAGAGGTCAACATTTAATTAGTTGAGATAGGTATTTGATGTTAAACCCAGGCAAGCCAAACCGGCTCATATGAGCCTCTAGATAATTATTCTTCGTAGCATAAAAAGTAACTCGCCGCGGCGAGATAATCTTTTTGGTAACTCGCCGTGGCGAGATATTAACTTGCCGCGGCGAGATAACCCTTTTTGTTAACTCGCCGTGGCTAGATTATAACTCGCCGCGGCAAGATAGTAACTCGCAACGGCGAGATAGTAACTCGCCACGGCGAGATGACGTTTTCTGTTAACTCGCCGTGGCGAGTTAAATAGCTCGCCGCGGCGAGATAATATTTTTTGTTAACTCGCCGCGGCAAGATAGTACTTCGCCGCGGCCAGAAAGTAACTCGCCACGGTGAGATAATAACTCGCCGTGGCGAGATAATCTTTTTTGTTCTCGCCTTGGCCGCGGCGAGATAACCTTTTTTGTTAACTCGCCGCGGCATGTTAATGCATGTCCCTTATACGCTTCCGAAGCGCACTATAAACAGGTGGTTAGGGTAAAATTTAAAAATTAGAAACAAAAAAAAAAAAAAAAAAAAAAAAAAAAAAAACATGAAACATGAACAAGATTTAAAGTTATCTATATGAGAAATTATTATACAAAAATTTATCAGAATGATGAAAGCACCAAGGTCCTTATTTCTTTATGAAATGACAACAAAAATTATCGTCAACTTTCGATTCAGTATCGGTCTCTGCTCTTCTAAGTTAAACAAAATGTGCGCATAATGGATACATGGCGAATCCCTAAATTGATTTTTTAGAGTCAAGCAAGCACACAAAAACTGCAAGGAAATAATCGAAAAAAAAAATGGCTCAGCTAATTTCTTTGAAATTATTACACTATGAAATCAATTCGATCTCATAATTATTAGACACCATTTCATAATTATTAGACATTAGGAATTACTATCTCATAATTATGATTAAACAAAAATGTTTCTTCATGGAGAATAATAATATTGAACAAAGCATTTGCATTATATTTCAGCGACACAGCCGCCTTCATCAGATGCAAAACAAAAATGTCACTAAATACAGAATAAACAATGTTACGTCATAGATAATGCTAATCTTGATCTTGATACTTTACACAAATTGTTCACAGAAAAAATGCTGATGAATAGAAAAAGATAAAAACGTCAATATACAGTTACTTTTTTATATTAAGACCTTCCTGTTTTGTATTACATATTTTTATAAAAAGGGATTATCTTGTTTGTCTATATGCTTGATTTTCTTTTTGTCCTTAAATCTTTTTTTTCCGGTTGTATCGACCATGGTCTCGGTTTCCCCCACATACACAAAGTATTTACATTTAGAGCTATAAATTCCTTACACGACATTTGATGTTCAATTTGAACATCAAATGTCGTGTACGGAATATATTGCTCTAAATGTTTGCGGGAGAAACCGAGACCATGGTCAAGACAATAATGCAGAATCACTAAATCGATGTACGGAAAAAGATTTAAAGACAAACGAGTTGCTATTCACTTTAATTATCCTGGCGATTCAATTGACAATTTCAAATATGTAGGAATAGAGACCAGAAGAAAAGAAAATCAAGCATATAGACAAACAAGTGTTCAAGGCTGATAGAACAGGAAACAACTGGCTTTTATTTAAGGCATGGTACGAGAACTTGAGAACTAGGATAAAGTGGAATGCCATAACATAAAATTAATTTCGGAATTACAAGGCGTACAGCAAGGTGGCGAGTGGTCTCTCTAACGGCGTATAAATTCTTTATAAAATCCTTACTTACATCATTTGGGGAAAGTAGAATAGGTGGAAGCCTAGGATCTATATACTGTGGTGTCCCAATAGTATCTGATGATGTAACATTTATAGCCAACAATTGACAGGACTTTCAAACTATGATCAATGTACAAATTAACAATGAGAATAAAAGCTGATATGTCATCAGTGAACACAAATAATGTGTCTTAAAGAATAAAGACATGTCGAATCATAAGTGGGTAATGGATGTAGAACGGTTAGACACACCCTCTTCAGCAAAAAAAACTTTGGAATTAAACGAGACAACTCAAATCATATGGCGTGAAGGAAGTGACATAAGAGAGTATTCAAACAGCACGAAAGCCAGTGTATGCCCTTATTGGAGTAGGGATTTAAAAAACTCAAAGGGATCAACCCAGTGGAATCACCCAAACTCCTCACATACTAGGTTTTACTCAGACTTCTGCACGGACTTGAGGTTATAAGGCAAAAAGTATCAAGATATACAGTTTCGTCCAAATACCAATTACGTTGTTAGGAAAATGAGAATCAATAACACTTTATTCTCAAATGTCTAAAACTAAAAGTGACCAGATTATTTTTTGCTGCGTTTTTTCCTCTTTTCCCCTCATGGAATTTAGAGCTATCAATGATAAGTTATAAGAGTGTATTTTCACATTTTATCAGTTAAAAGACGACATTTTTATTATTTGTTTGTAACATGTAAATTAAGAACCTTTTTACCGTAAATTACAAAGTGAAGGCTCGGTCATTTAAAACGTCTTAACGTTATGTTTACATTTTTTAAGAAAAGACATTAAAAGACAGGACAGACGGCTAGAATTATTAAATGAAATGCACACTTGGTTCTTAATGTTATCGGACTTAGACAATTTTGTGAAAAATCTCAAAGTTTGCGTCAACAATTTTAAGGAGCAGTGGAAAGGTTTTTCAATGTTTTGAACACATTGAGTATATACTTGGTACATATGGAAATCTTCAAAAAGGTTACATCATATGCTATCATTTTATACCACTCGTTCGTCAGTGTGAGGTACCAGTCAACAAATTCCCAAATTTATTTGGGCGGATCTTAAGAGACACCATTTTCAAACACTTCGTGAATCTTATACTCATTGTAACTTGCTTTATCTTTAATATGGTATGTAAGCGGCGTAAAAAGTGGATGAAGGGCATAAGCTATGGGGTGTTCAAGGCTTGATCATTGTTCTGTTCACTAGGATAGTGCAATATTCATTATTTTCCTGAACAAAGTATCAAGATAAATTTGGTACTGGACAACTTGGGTTCTTAATATTAACATCAACTTAAGGAAACTAGGATGTCTATTGAATATGAAAGAAAATACTCAAATACCGATGTTACTGTGGGTTTTATTATGTAAATAATGCCTTTCAAGCGAAGATTGAATTATAGCATTTGGAAGTTTAAGATCTAGCAAGATGAAGTTGAAAACCAACAAAATGATGTTTTGAAATCACGTCGAGGATAAATTAAGTAGTTAAATCAGGCATCTGTGAACTTTATTTCTTATTTTTATTTTACCTACGTCTTTACCCAGTTTCAATTTGATATTTTATTAATGTCGCCTGCCATATTTTTCTGTATATACCTCTTATGGTGGCTATTTTTGGCAATGTAGTTCGAGGTTCTTAGGTGCTGCATTACATCCTACCTTTTAACTAAATATTTATTCTATATCTAAGATATTTAAAAACATATTTAAACATGAAAGTCAATGAAGCCTGTTTTAATGCTTGATCAGATTACACTCATTTCTTTATATTGTCATATAATAGATGCTTATAAAATCCAGGTGGACGACAGGACATTTAAACAAAAACGACAATTCATTCGATTACATCTGTACTGAAATAAACAGTGCCACGTTATACTTTATATCAATAATCTAATGCTGTCCAAAATAAAAAAGGAAATTCTGCATATGTCCTTTTTATAGGATTTCAAGTAATTTAATCAAACAGTTATCAATATAAGATCCAACGTTACTTTTAATTAGAGTAACAATACTCAATGTTGCCTTGTTTTAGCAGTGTAACATAACCATATGAAATAATAAACAGATCTTTGGTTTAAATTATGCTGGTAAGAGTAACATTACCCTACGATTTCTTATCCAATTGATAGCGTAACATTAGCCTTACATTTCTAGTCCAAATACATGTAATAGAGTAACATTACCCTAAGATTTTTTCTCCAAATAGTAGAGTTCTTACCCTAACAATTCTGATCCAAATGTTAGAGTAACATTACTCTAACGATTCTTGCCATATGATAGAGTAACATTACCCTAACAATTCTTGCCCATATGATAGAGTAACATTACCCCAATAATTCTGTTCTAAGTGAAAGAGTAACTACTTGATTGAAAGAGAAGCATTACCCTAACAATAACAACGAAAAATTACAGCTAATATTGAAACCATGAGGTATAGTTGTTTTATTTCTGCACTTAAAATGCAAAAGAGTCTTTTAATTTATGTGTGACAATACAGATATTTTATGTCCATAAGCATGATTAGTTCCTGTATATATTATTCTTTTTAAAAAATTAAAAAGACACGAAAAATATGTATTCTGTATTGACAAAAAATGACAGTGTGCCTAGTGGACAGAAAAAAATTAGGGATTTATAACAAATTTGTGAATATGATTGGAAGTATACGTTTTAGACTCCCATTCATAATGACAAATAACACAAGACATTACATGGGTACAGAATCAAATAAATCATTACATTCTTGTAACGCACCAGTATCTTTACAAAATCAGAATAACAGATATATGTCTTTTCAGATTTATTCATTTGCATATCTGTATTAATATATAAAATTAAACATATTTTTATATATTTAAAAGGCTGACAATGGCACAAAGCATGATATAAAGTAATCGATTTAGTAAGGATAGTTTGATTTTCAAATAATTAACTACCGAAATTAATTCAATATTTTAAAAGTTTATGTTAGATGGATATAATCAAAACATTTGGATAATGAAAATACTCATTTCAAAATGAATAACCATCAGAAACTAAGGACATATTATATAAGTTTATATATACATGAACATGTTTCAGACCATTCATCCCGATTTAGGATCCTAAGTGAAAGAGAAAAACTTGCAACTGATCATTGTGAATTTGACTTTTTATTATATTTTCTCATATCTATGATCAACCCTACTTATTTTCATGAGTTGTTGGTCAGGGGATGCGCCTGTAGTAAGTTGTTAGTCTGTGGTGTTTGGTTGTTGAGCTACAATGAGGATTAAAATTTGTAATAAGTCATCAAAAGCCTAAACAGAGTATAAATATGACAAATATATTAATGGTGCTTTACATGATACCCGCGTTTCACAAAATTTCTTATATAAAAGGGGCATAACTCTAGAACTATGTGTACCGTTCAACCCAAAATTAAACTTGGCCTGTGTTTTGTAGTAAGCAATTTACTTACATAGTTTGAAAACAGTATGCATTTTTCACAAGTTATGAGTAGGAAAACTTGAAATTTGCCATTCCAAAGTTTCAAGGAGCATAACTCCAGAACCCTTTGACCTCTGAACCCAAAATCGAATTTGACCTGAGTTTTGTGGTAAACAACTTGCATACCAAGTTTAAAGACCTTTTGTTATTTCGTTCACAAGTTATCAGTCGGAAACCTTCGGGGAACAAAAAGATGGACAGCCGGACGGACAGACACACAACTGAGGGTATCACATAATACCTCGCTTCTTTGTGAAACAGGGTATAAAAAGCGATTAGAGTGAGCTGAAATCACATACGAAACATATTAAACATGAATTTGCATCTCTGCTTTTGTCCAATTTGATTATAAATTATATAATTTTATTTGCATTACATTACCCCGACCATACGCGTAGGGTCTGACCATATGTGTACAGTCCGATTGTTACGTATTTTGAAAAAAAAATATGCGTATGGTCCGGACAATAAGCGTACGGTCCAAATACATTTGTACTCGTATGGTTGGGAACATACATGTAACTAGAAAATTGCAATAATATTTATTCGTTTGCCTATTAGCAAGCAGGAACTGATACAAAGAAGAATTTCTTAAGAATCTTGAAAACAAAATGCTTGAAATTAAAATTAGACAATAAATATTATTTATCATTTTTTACATGAATATTTATTATAATATCATAAATTATACACACTTTTCACACACTTTATAGAGAAATATACGGAAACCAGTCGTGACAAAATCTTTGATTTCTATATTTTTTTCTAATTTGCTGAGCCTTGGTTTCTTCCTGATTGCAAAACCTCCCTCAGCATAAGTGTATATGTGTTTCTTGACCATTTTTCTATAGTATCCAGCCAAAAATGGAAATTCCCAACCCTTTCTCCAATTTAAAATAATCTTCAATGTTACCGAACCCCTTAAATTTCAGGCAAACCTGCTTTTGGTAGTTGAAACGAACAGAAGCGGCCATAATTACCACAAATGATGAATTAAAATTAACTGCTAATATCAGTTGTGAACTGTTGCTACAGTCCTTGTATCAGTAGCCGTTACTTATTGACGGATTGTTGACTGATTGATGACGGATTTTTGACTGATTGATGACTGATTTTTCACTGATCGATGACGGATCCATGAATAACGGATGTGGTGAATAAAAGGATATGGAGTAAATGCACATGAGACAAAGTCTCTACAAATACATGGTAAAAAACAAGCTAAGGAACAACGCTTTTATTGTTGTTCTTCATCTTGAAGTCACCATGAGGCCTTCAACAATGAGCTTTGCTCATACCTCATAGTAAGTTCAAGACGGCCCCTAGCACCTGTTTAAGCGGAATTCTTTGCTAATTGTCGAGCAACGCTACATCCATGTCTTTCTTGGTCATGGGTGCGGGATTGTCAACAAACATCAATTAAACTGGCAAAGTGCTCTTACAATCACTGTCATCCTGTGTATGTATTTTACGTATCGTTAACGTATTTTACGGACGTAAACGTATTTTACTGATCGCATCCGTCAATTACGCATTGTATTAATCAGTAAATCACGTATGACGGATACGTCAATATTTGGAATTTTAAGACAAATCGAATAAACATACTATTCTCGTGTGTTTCCAGTTTTGTTATACATTCTTTTTTCGAATATAAAGAAATAGTTTGATTAAATTACGAATGCTGTATTTTGTTTCAATTGAAATGTTTTACATGTATTTGTGAAAGAGAACTGTGTATCTAAACTGCAGACTAGTAATACTAGTCTGCACTTCAAACTCGATCTTTGAAAATGGCCAAAACAATATATTTTTTTTATCATTTCCTTTCGAAGGAGTTTATCTTTTGCAAAACACAATTTTAATGAATTTTAATATATTTAAGGCTTGACAAATTAGATTTTTAGTTCAATTGAAATGTTTTACATGTATTTGTAAATGAGAACTGTGTATCTAAACGGCAGACTAGTAATACTAGTCTGCGCTTTAAACTCGATCTTTGAAAATGGCCAAAACAATATATTTTTTTATCATTTCCTTTCGAAGGAGTTTTATCTTTTGCAAAACACAATTTTAATGAATTTTAATATATTTAAGGCTTGACAAATTAGATTTCTGCGGTTTAAACTCTGTTCATAAACATGACCAAAACAATTTAAATTTTTTGAGAATTTTATTCATCATATCCTTTCGAAGGAGTCTTTTCTTTTGCAAAAGACAACTTTAATGAATCTTACGTATCTTAGCTTGAAATGTTATATCTTTAGTCTGCGGTTTGAACTCTGTCTATAAAAATGACCAAAAACAATTGAAATTTTTTGAAAATTTTATTGATCATATCCTTTCGGAGGAGTTTTATCTTTTGTGAAACACAATTTCAATAAATTTTAGCAAATGTAAGGGGTAAAAAGTTAGATTTTAGTGTGTTATTTATACTCAGTCTATATAAATGACCAAAACCATTTCAGTTTTTTGAAAATTTTATTCATCATATTCTCTTGAAGAATTTTTTTACTTTATAAAACACAATTTAAATGCTTTTCGCATATTTAGAGTCTGACAACTTTGATTTCCGAGTCTCGTGTATGAATGCGTAAAATCATTTTTTTTATTATGTTTTCGCTTCACTCATGTTTGCTTTCCTGTTGTTGTCTAATATTTAATGTTTAACCAGCTGTATATTTAATTTTAATATTTTTTGTTATCACAGTAAATATGTCTTTTTTCGACGATTGTTTAAAGGAGATGTGCTTCCAAAGTTTAATGTTTTCTGACAAACTGTATTAAACATGTATACTGTGCATTTCCTACGTACAAGCAGAAACATCAAGTACATATTATATTAATCTTTACGTACGAATTTAACATGCATGAGGTGTAATTACAATTCTAAATTCATTTTTTTGTAATGAAACGAGAATATTATTTCGCAAAAATGTATTAACTTGAAAGATGACGTAAGGCTATCGATCAGTCAATTACGGATAGGACCGATCAATCATCCGTCACTCACGTATTTTACGTATTGTATCCGTCAAATACGTGAATTACTCTTCCCACCCGTCAGACTTAGACGGATTTTTGAGTGATCGATCACTGATCGATGAGTGATCGTTGACTGCTGACGGATCGCTTAATGATCGCTGTTTTAGTAACGGCTAGTGAAGCAAGGACTATATTCCGCTACGGAAAGAACGCAAAAGGTTTAGAATCCAGATGTATGGAGGGTTGTGGTGGACATAAATACGTGCACAGGGAAAATGTTATGATTTTGATACGCAAAGTTTGTCTTGACCAAACGAAGCTCCCTTTTGTTTTTGAGGAAAATCCCATTACCATGACATTCCGCAAACAGGTTTTTGGAACAAACAAGGAGGTGGGGCTCTTTCTGACTTTGTCAGTATTCTAGTTTCTTGTCTGTTTATGTGGGTCTTCTAAAAGTTTCGATTTCATCAATTTGACACTATTTGTCGAAATGAAACAACATTGTGACTTAATTTATTCTAATGATATGAAATTTAATCATGCAACTAAATATGTTTCTGCTATATAATCAATATATGAGAAGTATGTATGATTTAACATATAATAATAAATATGCAAATGAATATTTTGAAATGACATATAATAGTTATATAAGTTAAAATCTGCAGTTCTGTTTATTTCGAGTTTGTATTACATAGAGAAGAGATGTTTTGTTTTTAAAAGATTTTTATGGAATGATTCTTTGTGCCGATTCTTTTTTTTCAGGATTAATGCAGAGATCTGAGTACTACTGACAATAATTTAAAGTCGCACAACCTATAGATACAGTCTGGAAAGTATATGCACGTTTGCTACTGTAAAAATAGGATCATACAGTATTTTATGTCTGATGGATAATAAAATGTCATTACCTGTACAAATCTCATAATCCATCTTAGCATTATAAGTGTATTTTCTTAAAATCATTTTTCATTTTTCTTGTATTCAAATTCACCATACCTGGTTTATTTTTAATATTCGACTCTTTGATATATTTAATGTGTTTTTACATTCCAAATAATCACAATTATTTAATTACTTTAAACATTTTACTATCATTTCATATACTTCATATTTTCTGATATTCCAATAAATCATATATTTTCTATTTCTACATATTTGGTTCTTTTATATGTTTCAATTGTTTCTTTAATCATATATTTCAATCTTTGTAGACAATTTAAAAAAAAAATGCTTTTTCTTATATCTTATGTTTCCTTGTATTTCAAATCTTCCTGGCATTTTATTTAAGATATTTGACCATTGTAACACTATGAATTTCTTTTTTTCAAATATGGACAAATTAATATACAATCAAGTAAATTTCACTGGTGATATTTTCTTCTTCAACACTCAAATAACTTCCTTGTCAATCAGTATGGGTAATAAGTACTGCTTATGTGTACTGATTATCATCTTCATGCTATTTGTATGACTGATATATATTTTTTTTATTTGAATAGTATTAATTTGCAAAATAATAATAATAATAATAAAAATAATAAATCAATAAATATCTTTCAAACGAGTTATTATTTTTTTTTTTTTGCTTTTGTCCTCTTTGAAATGCTGGACTTTTTATATCTTTCTCGTCCGAAAAAATAAACCTCAAATTTGCCCATCCCGCTCCCCAACACATTATTATATACTGGACAAAATCATATTTTTTTAATTTTGCCTGAATTGAAGATTTTATACAACATTAGTTGTTGAAATGGCCATATGCAGAAACTAATAGCCTGTTTAGACTTAACATGATTTTAAACTGATATAGTTAAATCGCAACTGATGCTTATCATCTAAATCGTTTTTGATGCTAGTTCTGTTTACACTGTCAAATTTTACCGTCAGTCAATGTGTGTTTTTGTCCTTCTAAATGATCTTAAAAAAGTGAGAAACACAACAATTTTACAAAATGCAATGACGTATAATGTAGACCTTAAAATGCCTTTCTGTGCACTTGAGTGCATTGATGAAATGTTTTATTAATTGATATCTGAAGAGTTGTTTTCCCCAAGAATAGCACTGTTACTTATGTTTTAGTTATCACAACAGGATCAAATGGAAATACCTAATCTTTTTAAAGCTGTCATAACCGAATTAAAAGCTTACACATGTAAAATTAAACCGATATAAACTAATCCGTTTTCGGTCCTTAGGTGATAGCTGGATTCGTTTAATGCGAATTGAATTATTTAACCGATTTAAAACTAATTGTGTAAACAGATAAAGTGGTTCGAAACCGTTTTCATGCAAAGCTCTGTCCTTAGCTGAGTTTTGGCTTTAAATTTAGATCATATTGGTTATTTGTTCTCTCTCAGTTTTGAAACATCTTTGAGTTTGTGGTCTTCCAACGTTTAGATTTTATCTGCAATGAAGAGACATAAGTTGTCGCAATGCGCATATGCAGAAATTAAATTCAAAGTAAGTTCGGTATTTAGTTATTTATCCAGACTTCACTAACGAACAAATTGATATCGATCACCTATCAATAGAAATCAAACGGTAATCGATTGATTAGTTCGACTGTTCGAACATTTATCAATCAAACTCTCTGAGGAGTTTGACTGATGATTTTGATTAGAAATTTGTGCCCGATTTCTGATTGATTGATGATTAGTTGTTCAATAAAACTGCATTTACATTAGCCATCTGAATTGTTTATTATATTTTGCATAACCAATCAACATAACTGTTACTGATGGTACATAACACTATCTGAAGTGAAAGGAAAATTTCGGTGATCACTTATCGATCACAAATTTCTAATAAAATCATCGATCAAACTCCTCAGGGAGTTTGATCGATAAATGTCCAATAACTCACTCTAATCAATCGATTATCGTTCGATTTTTATAGATACGTGATTGAATTTTAATTTGATGGATGAGTTAAGTCTGGATTTTATACACAGTTTTACCCTTATCATATCGTTTATCAACTTTTCATATATATAATGCTAAGTTATCTCTAGAACAGAAAGACAAATATGATAAACATATTTTGTGGTATAATATATTGGTAAATCTCACATGTGTTTCTAATAATTGAAGCTGTGAGAAGTGTGACCCAAACTTATCTTTATTGATGCATTGCTGATAACATACAGAGATACACTTTAGGAATCTATATGTAATCTGGGTTTGTGAATCCTCCACAGAAATACTGAACCCAACACACTAGTATTTCACCACATCAGAGGTTTATTCATTATCTAATCATTATTGTTAATTAAGAGATATTATCTGATCACTTTAATAAAATCTGATTGTAAAGTTGTACTTTCATTTTTACAAAAAAAAAAAAAAAAATGATTGAAAGTTTATCATTTTTGTTGACAACATCTGTACATATGTGCATTTATAAGTCTTAAAAACCGAATACCGGTACCTTATCCTGGCTCGTTCAAATTAGTTTAAAAAAACTGTCATAGTTTACTATAGATGTTAATTTTAATAGTTTTGTACATAACGCAAATGTTAAACTTTACAAATTATTTAAGTTTTAATTTATGAAATGGAGAAATAAATATATATATACTAATACAACTTACATGAATCAAAAGGGTAATCAAATAATTTACTATCAAATGAAGAGATTTTGAAATAAAAATCATTTTAGGAATGTAATTAAGTAAGGAGAATAAAGACACAAATATAGTTCAGAATATATCTATATCTAAAACAAAAAAAAGCAACACAAATTAAACAAGAAAAAATAATTGAGCTGTCCAGACGAAATTTTATAATTTAGGGGACAGTAATGTTAAAAATTAAAAACAATCTGACACAAAAGACAATGTGCAATAAGTCAAATACTCTTTCAAAACTGGGATAATTTGAGCAAAACTAGTAGACATCTGGATCAGAACCCCCCCCCCCCCAGGTTTTACGATAATTTCAAATAAATATACTTGTATGGTATACAAGAAGAAAGACTGAGAATGTAAATAACAAACACACTTTGTAATCATAATTACTCTACAAAGGAAAAATTATTATTTGGTCTAGTTTCTAATTTCTAACAACAATTGATTTTTCAATATTATATGAATCTCGAATAACAAATTTAATTGTTTTCTGTAATATTTACAACTATATTTATATTGTTTGATTTTAATTTTTTTTTTTTCAAATTGAAAACTGTTCTACTTGATAATCCAAAAATATCTCCAAACAAAACGTTTTTCTTAGTGAAACGGATGCTAATATTATTCAATATAAACCAATATATTAAAGTCTTGGACTTTTTCAAAGTTCCATAACAAATGTTCTAAAGATTCAGTCTTTTCATCACAGAATACATGTAGTACATGTTGTATTATCTGTTATTTTGATTTTGTAAACATACTGGTGTCTTGCAAGAATGTAATGATTTGTCATAATGAATGGGAGTCTAAAAATAAACTTCCAATCATATTCACAAATTTGTTATAAATCCCTAATTTTTCTGTTCACTAGTCACACTGTCATTTTTTGTCAATACAGGATACATATCTTTTGCCCTTTTAATTTCTTAAAAAGTGTAATATATGCAGGAACCAATGGACATAAAATATCTGTATTGTCGTACATAAATTAAAAGACTTTTTGCATCTTTAAGTCCAAACATAAGACAATTATACCTCATTGTTTAAATATCAGCTGCATTTTTTTGTTGAAATTCTTAGGGTAGTTAATCTATCATAAGGACAAGAATTGTAAGAGTAATGTTACTCTGTCATATGGACAATAATTGTGAGAGTAATGTCACTCTGTCATATGGACAAGAATTGTTAGGGTAATGTTACTCTATCATATGGACAAGAATGGTTAGAGTAATGTTACTCTATCATATGGACAAGAATGGTTAGAGTAACGTTACTCTATCATATGGACAGGAATTGTTAGGGTAATGTTACTCTACCATATGGACAAGAATTGTTAGTGTAATGTTACTCTAACATTTGGATAAGAATTGTTAGGTAAAGAAACTCCATTATTTGGACAAGAAATGTTAGGGTAATGTTACTCTATCAATTGGATAAAAATCGTAGGGTAATGTTACTCTTACCAGCATAATTTAAACCAAAGATCTGTTTGCTATTTCATATAATTTTGTTACACTAAAACAAGACAACATTGAGTAATGTTACTCTAATTAAAAAGTAACGTTGCATCTTATATTGATAACTGTTTGACTAAATTACTTGAAATCCTATAAAAAAGACATATGTGGAATTTCCTTTTTTATTCTAGACAGCATTATCTATGTTTTTGTGTTTTTTATGTATTTGAACTAAAGAATGTTGCTTTAAATAACACATCTTACGATTTGTAGTCATGTAATTATTGTTTAACTAAATAATAAAATACCGAAGTAAACTGTTAATTTAGATTCTGCATATGCGCATTTTGACAACTTACAGATAAAATCAAAACATTTGGAAATCCCAAATATCTGCAAAATCTGACTTAGAACAAATTGCAAATAGGGTCGAAATAGAAAAGCCAAAATCGGCTAAGGACAGAGCTATGAGAGAGGGAGATACTCCTTAGTTTTAGAACAAATTTTGTAAAATTAGATATTGGAAGTTTCCAAATAAACTCTGTTTCCGCGTCAGCACCGCAATAGTGGCTACTAGGTTGGTGAATACCCTCTGGGACTAACGGTCCATCAGCTGAGGCATCGACCCAGTGGTAATCAATAACAAAATACCGAAGTTATTTGGTAATTTAGATTCTGCATATGCGCATTTTGACAACGTATGCCTCTTCAGTGCAGATCAAATCAAAACATTTGAAAATCGAAATACCCAAAATATGTGTAAAATCTGAAAGGGAACAAGAGTCTAAAGTAAAGCCAAAATCGGCTGAGGACAGAGCTCTACGAGAGGGAGATATTTCTTAGTCTTAGAACAAATTTTGTAAAAGTAGGTATTGCTAAGTAAGTGCACGGTTAAGAATACAAAACATTAAAACAAAAAGGATCATTTACCTGATTACATCTGTACTGGTATAGGAATTGTCATGTTGAATTTTATTTCAATATTATATGTGTGTCCTTTTAGGTTTTTGAACTGAAGACTTTTTTAATATCGGACTTATCAGCACATTGTGATAAACCTTGATTTGGCTTGGTGCTGTAGTTAAAATATGTTTTCAAAATATAGATTTAAATGAACAAATAAAGGGATATCGAGTAAGTCCCTATAAATGCATGGTAAAAATAAGCGAATGGAACAACTCTTGATCGGTTGTTCTTCATCTTGGAGTCACCTTGATGTCTTCAACCTAGAACAAAACTCTAACCTCACAGCATGTTTAAGATATCCCCTAGCACCGGTTAGAGCGGAATACTTTTGCTATATGTAGAATGATGATATATCCATGTATACTGTGTAATAAATGCGGGATCGCATAAAAACACAGGTAATATTGGATATCCTTTAAATGATTTTCAAATATTTTTGATTAGCCAGACTTGTCTGATGTGAAAAAAAAATATCTTGCATTTTTGTTGTGTCCTTTCTTTTTTCTTTTTTTCCCTTTTTTGTTTTTGTTTTTGTTTTTGTTTTTTTTAGAAATGTGCTTTTCTTCATCAATATTCTAACGCCTTGAAATACTGATGACCTTGGTACTGAATTTGGTTATCCGGTGTTAACTTTTTTTACATTTGTATCTTCTACTCTGAAACTGCTGAAGCAAATTCAACCAAACTTTACAGGAAAAAAAAACATTGGATATTTCCTTCCGATTCGATAAAAAATATGGCCACCAGCGCGGATCTTAATTTTAATATTTGAGCCTATGGGAAAAACATCATTTTGAACATATGCTCTGAACCATTGAAGCATAATAAACTAAATTGTACTGAAATGATGAATGGAAGGTCATTTAAAAGATTGCACATTTCGTTCCGATTCGATTAAAGGCATGCCCACCAGGACGGAACATAGTTAACATCGACCCTATGGGAAATTGACATTTTCATCTCCTCTGAAACCATTGAAGCAAATTCAGCCAAACATTACAGGAATAATGCATGGAAGGTCTTTCACAAAGATGCTCTCGAACAATTGAAGCAAATATAACTAAACTGTAATGAAATCATGTATGGAGGGTTCTTAACAAAAGTTGCATATTTCGTTCCGATTAAACAAAAACTAGGCCGTCAACATGCAAAATAGTTTAACATTGGCCCTACAAGAAATTCGCTTTTCGTCTTTCCTTTAAAACCATTGAAGAAAAATTCAACCATTTTTTGCAAGAATGATGTTAGGGAAGTCCTTCACAAAGTTCCACTTCGATAAAAAACCTGGCCGCCAGAACAGATCTTAGTTCCACCATTGGCCCATATTGGAAAATATCATTTTCAACATATGCTTTGAAACAATTGAAGCAAATATAACTAAACTGTACTGATATCATGTATGGAAGGTTCTTTACAAAGATTGAACATTTCGTTCCTATTTGATAAATACATGGCCGTCGACACGCAATATACTTTAACATTGGCCCTACGGAAAATTAACATTTCGTCTTTCCTTTGAAACTTCTGAAGCAAATGTCAACCAGATGTTCAAAAACATGTTCCTGTTTATTTTGATATTCAGTACATTCTTTCAAACCTTTCCTTAAGAAAACTATATAAGACAAACCAAAACAACGATAGAAAATCAAGACAAGTTTCTGGCATAAGCCAAAAAAAAAAAAGCGGTAGGGATTAACGGGCTTATGGGTAACCAAACCTCCCCTTTATCTGACCCGTTTGATACGAATATAACCCAATACAGGCAGACTTCTCATTCCATGACCACAATCTTGAAAGAAGAGAAAATGACAATACATAATTTTGAAAGATGGGTCAGGGGGTGCTCGATACTAAACTGTCGGCTAGCTCACAGCCTAGTCTGCTGGTAAAACACTCTCTCAATACGGAGGAAACAAAAACTCAGAACCCCCCGAAGGGTTTCGTTAAGAATAATATTTTTTCAGTGAACATTGGCAGTATCATTTAGAGCTTAGTATTTGTGGCTTTGATAGTAAGGTTACGTTTCATCAAGAGTAGAACAAATGAATGCAAATCACATTAGTTCAGAAATATTCACCACGTAGGGTGAGCTATAGGAATGTCGGACGACTATTTAGTATTTCATTCACACGATAGCAGCTTTGTTGGAAGCCTTGTCAACAGGTACAAACACATATTTTTATCTGGATCCTTCAATTTTGACTTGCTCTTATTAACAGACAATTTTGTGGGTGACTTAATATAGTTATCTTTATAAAAATCTGTTCTGTTGGTGACCTTGGTAATAATTTTATCTTCAACAGATTAAGGTCTTTTTTTGTTTCCATTTTTTTGTTTGCACCATTTTGCTTTGGTTACTTCGTGTAAAATTAAGTGTATAATTATATCAGATCAGGCAAGTTAATTTTAGAAAGTGAGCGATATTTAGACTTTTTTCATTAGAGTTGTTGAACTTCTTTATCTTAGATGACGTTAAGATTCCCGTTAATATCTGTCCGCAAGTGTCATAGCGATATGGCGACGTGGAAGAGTCTCGGTTGTAAGGTAGTTTTTTCTCGACATCAGCATCACAGGTATTAGAAGATTAATTGAAAAAAAAGGTTTCTAGTAGGTTTTTATAAGATAAGAAATGAGTGGCGTATCTTTGTCGTTAAAATATAAGAGGACAAGCTTTTGAAATCTGGGTTCGGAAAAATGCCCGTATGTCAATAAGGTTAATTCCTTTATTTAATATTTACTTTTCAAAAATCATTTTATGTGTTCATCTGGTTTGTCGATTCTCGGATAAAGTCGATGGAAGCAAAAAGAATCGATAATTTTTGGAACATTTATAGAGGATACTATTGGCAGACAAAGTATCGAACTCCAAATATGTTTTATAATGTTGCGTCACAGGAATTGAACAAAGTTTAGGTAAAAAGCCCTAAGTCAGAGGACAAGATCTTAAAATACATTTCAAAATTACCGTTCTATGTTCCCTGCTTGTGGCCATGTTGAATGAGATATAGTTTGGTTCTAATTGGGCATCTTCCTTAGGAGGAAAACATCTCTTTTATTCTTTCTCATTATATTAATATTAAAATATGTTCCCTCCTGGCGGCTATCTTGGATCTGATGCTGACTTGCCAGACAATTTTTTGAAAGGGGATCAACCAAGGACAGTTTTGACCAAGTTAGTTTGAGTTGGGCACATAGTTTCAGAAAAAAAAAAACATCTTGGAAGTTGTTTTCCCATAAGGTCCAATGTCAAGCTAAGCTCCCTGCTTTCGGCCATCTTTGAAGAGATGCATGCATGTCAGAGAATTCCAATCATGATGATAAAATGTAGTCCATGACATGATAAAGATTTCTGCATCTAAAACTTAATCTCTTTCTGAAATCGTTTTAGAAATATAAGGCAAATTGTATAAAATAACTAAAATTTTGAAAATAAAGGGCAATATGGGCAATAACTCCCTGCAAGTATTCAGATTTCTTCAAAATTTTCAGGTGGGGGGTAGATCTTTATATGCTGAACATTTTGCTATATAAAGTTGACCTCTACCATTTAGTCTTTTTTTTATTAAAGAAAAAAAAAATGAAAATTTTAGAAATTTTTTCGAAAAGGGCCATAATTCAAAAATGGGTAATCAGATTTTATTCAACGTTGCAGGGTAGTTAGATCTTGTCATGCAGATTACTTTGAATTCTTAGCAGATCTTTTTTTATATCCGTTACGGTTTTCTGGTTAATTGCCCAAAGCAGCAATTAACCCCTATGTGGTATTTTTGTAACGACAGACATGTGGTTTCCTTCTCAAACTAATCAAACATAATTTTGAATCTAGATACCCTTGCTATGATTAAAGCCAGTGTTTATTAAAATTGGCTCAGTGGTTTCAAAGGAGAAGATCTTTGAAGGCATTCCCTTTCAATATTAAACATATTCCCCGCTGGCTGCCATCTATGATCTGATACGGACTTCCCGGACATATTTCTAAAGGGGACAACTAAGAACATCTGTGACCAAGGAGGGTTCCAATTAACCAAGTAATTTCAGAGGATATATTTGAATGTGTTTTCCTATTGTGTTCAATATTAACCAAGTTCCCCGCTGGCGGCCATCTTGGATGAGGTACCGGCATTCAGACAACTTCCATTATGAAGATAAAGTGAATTTTTTGACATGCTGCACATTTCTGTATCTAAAACTGAACCTCTATTTCGAACCGTTTTAAAAATAAAGGGCGAAACGTACACAATTCCAACATGTTTTATATATCAATATGATTCATCTGTAACTTTGGTGTTCGTCACCAATATCAACCCATAATTCATAGCTGTGCCTTTGGTACCAAACTGTTGCAATGCTTTTAAAAACATGCAATTAGCAAAAATAGTCATGTTCTCATCTTACTGACTGGCCATTGTGCCGTAGATATTAACGGAAAAATAGCCACAGCAAACGTTCTTATTTAATAACAAGAAGTTTAAACGGTAGTCAGTGAAAATCAAAAGTGTCTAGTGATATACTTCGTGTCACAAGTATAAGTCGGTGATCATTTATCGCTAATTGCACTTACGTATTAAAATTTAAAAAGTCGATATTTCCACTTTGCATTTGGATTATATTACATTCATCTCTTGTAAGTATGCCAACATAGACAGTTATATGTCTTTGGTTCTTCCGTTCTATTTTTTTTCCTGACATTTTCATTGTTTTGCTCAAGGGGATAGAATATTTGTTTTTCTGATTCAGACGTCGACAAGAGTGTCTTGTTTTGCGGGTTCTACCATAAATGAATCAGATTGTTGTCTGGTGTGCATCACTTCATATCCCTTAACGTGTACAAAAGAAAACTACATAAATAACCAATTCGCAATGTGAATTATAAGTTGTCATGCTAAATCCTTTATTTACAAATAAGTAAAAATAAGGTGATAAAGGAGTGAATTTTATTCCTGTGTTGGGTGATTTTCAGAATATGCTCAGATGTTGTCAAAAAATGAGAAAGGTGGTCCTTAGTAAGTGTACTTCTTGAAAATAAATTTTATGTATGCTAAATGTATGTTTGGGGGTTTATTAGCAGTCGAGCATTGCTGTAATCAACCTTTTGTATTTTACGAAAAGATATGGAGTAAATGAACATGGGACCATAACACATATTTTAACTTCTTCAACTGCAATAATTTAATGAGCTGTATGGCCATTATGGAAATTTATTCCTAATCAGCAGCAATAGAACACAAACAATGTGGAAATCCATAATTTCAAAAAAATGTTAACATGCTTAAAACCAAACGAAATCCAAATAATCAGTAACATCAAATACAAATAAGGACAAAACTACGATGGAGGGAGTTAATTTTTCAGCTTTAGCTGTTTTATAGTCTTTTAAAGTACTACACAAAGTACATCAAGAACCAAAACATTTCTTTTTTGTGGCGAATGGATAAGCATTTGGCATTACAAGCGGCAGTTAGTTAGTTTTGATTCTGGAAGTCCTATGCTACGAATTTCAACAAACACAAAACTCACAAAAAAATTATCTACATTTGTCAAAATTGCATATATGTGGTAGGTTCAATGGCTGAATCTGTTACCCAAATGTATGAAAATGCATTTGAATTGATCTTTGTATGACGGTGTATGTAACAGATGACATGTTAACACAGTTTTCGAGCAGATTTTATGCATTTGGAAAATTAGTGTCCTGAATGAAATAAATTCACGGGTAAAAGGCCATACTTCTTTCTTTGTAAACATAGAAAATTTCGTGTCGAATGGTGTAGGAAATTATCTCAAATATAGACCTAGTTTTGCGTAGAAATAATACTGCAAAATATTTCAGTTTTTTTTTATATATACAAGTGGGTATCATATTCTCATTTTTCCCCAAAATGTCAAACAACAACACTGAGAATCACTTATGCACCATTTAGAAAGCACTGCATTATCTGTTGTGTACCAAATTATATAATATTGAGACTTTGATAAGAAGCATTATTTATACAACTAAAATACTATAGATATAAATGTCATCGCAACACCCATTAAATGCAGAAAGAATAACAAACCCAGTGAAAAAATATCGTCTTCACAGAGCAGACAACAGTTTTCGTAAGTTTTACGAGGGTACTTATCGGAGTGTGTACTTCAGGTTATAGAGAGCGATTTATTTATCACTTTAAATATACTTTATATTTTATTTTAGTTCTTCTGTGTTTAATTATAGATGAAATAAGTCGGGGACCCTTCTTACCTTTTTACTTTGGTACTTCTACTTTGTCTTAACTTGTTTTAATAAGTACATATAAGCCACAATTACAGATAAAAAAGTATGCTTTTTGATAATGTTTTAATTCACTAAATGCTAAGAATGTATCCGTCTGCAAAATTAGACAAGGGGAGGGATCGAAAAAGCCTTAATAATGGGCCTTTGTCAACTGAGAAACGAAATCAAAGTAAAAAAAATGGTGTCAAACATTTAAAACGGGAAGCATATAAACAAATCTTAAAGGTTTCACGCAACCTAATGTCTCGCCCGCTCATTTACACTATAATTATTATTCAGTGTATGTTTCGATGAGGTTCCCAGGTAGAATTCCGTAAAATAACTAGTCTTTGAGAATTTCAGGTAATGTACCAAAATTGGAATCAAAATGTTTATACAGTGATTTTTTTCAAAGAAATGTTTGCAAAAAGGTATAGATGATATTTGTTTACGTTTGTCTTTTGTCTTATTTGTGTTTTTCCTGTGTATTTTCCTAGCAGTTTGTGGCATGTAATTATAATTTTCAGCCAGTGTAGGTTTTTTCCTGTTGTCCCTTTTATTTCATGGCTGATATATAGAATTCCAAAAAATAATGGTCTTTCGTCATCTATACCTAAACTGGAGAAAATAATTTTTGCAATTTTGCTATTGAAAAAAAAATATTGCAGTAAGGAATTGAAAAAGAATTGGTTGCTAGGAAGAATTCCAAAACAGGTCTTTGAGAGTTTCCAAACTTACCAAAAGTAGAATCAAAGATTTTTGCAACTTGATTGTTCAAAATGATCATCATAACTGTAATGAATTGAAAAAAAAAGATACGGTTGCTGGGTAGAATTAAAAAAAAAAAGAATAGCTGGTCTTTGAGAGTTTAAGGAAATTTACCGAAATAAGAATCAAAGATTTTTTTACGATTTGACCTTTGAAAAAGATCATTTTAAATGAAAGGAAATAGAATAGTTATGGTTGCTAGGGAGAATTAAAAAAAAATCTGGTCATCGACAGTTCCAGTAATCTTAACCACAATTAGAATAAAAACTTTTGCAAGTTTGTTATTAAAATGTTTCTTTGATACAAATTTATGTTAATAAGAATTCCTAAAAAAAGCTTGCCTTGAAGAATTTCAGGATATTTTCCAAAAGTGGGACCATGTTATTTAATTATTTAATCTTCAAAATTATGTTTGATACCAAAAGATTGCTTAAATTTGTTAATGAATGCAGTAATTTCAAAAATTGTTTGTCTTTGACAATGTTTGATATGTTCATGAAATTTGGCAAAGTTTGAACCGGTGTCGTACGCGCTGTTAAAATCTATGAAAACTACAAATTTCTGTTCCTGTTTTGGTCTTGTATTTGCTAATTTCACACGGGAAGTTTTAAAGTATATAATGTACAGCCAAAATATTTTAAAATATGCTATTTATATATAGAATATATAAATACCGAAGTCAATTTAACATTAATATAGGATTATATGAAAACAATATTTATTAAACTGCTCAAATATAAACATGGCAAAACAATAATTAACCTATATCGAGACAAGAAGTTGAAGGCGTTAGTTGGGACCGATAAAGTTTTGTGGTGATTTAAATATTTCCACAGCCATGAAATCTGCAAGGACAAGGTCAGAATGCCATTTTATAACTAACTTGACCAAAGTATCATAATTCCACAGCCATGAAGTCAGAATGTCATTTTATAACCAGCTTGGCCATAAATAGCTATAATTGATTATAATTATAAATCGTAACTACTTCCACAGCCATGAAATATGCAAGCATATGGTTAGAATGACATTTTATGACCCAACTTGATGTTAGATAATCATAATTGATCATATTTATCCATTACAACTATTTCCAAAGCCATGAAATCTGCAAGCATATGGTCAGAATGACATTTTATGACCCAACATTGATCATATTTATCAATCACAACTATTTCCAAAGCCATGAAATTTGCAAGGATATGGTCAGAAGGACATCTTATGACCCAAATTGATGTTAGATAGTCATAATTGATCATATTTATCAATCACAACTATTTCAAAAGCCATAAAATCTACAAGCATATGGTGAGAATGACATTTTATGACCCAACCTGACCACGTATAGCCATAATTGATCAAAATAAGTAATCACAACTATTTAAGGTCTGAATAATTCAGCCAACTAACAAATACCAATATATGGTCAGTATTACTTAGCAAATTCAGCAGTATTTAACAATTGCAATGAAATTTGTAGGCCTAGAGTAAACCAATTCTTATGAACATTGAAGGTCATTATTTTTCAACGCAACTGTTTTCACAGCAAAGAATTTTGAGCCATATTAGTCAATTTTTTTTTCACAGCTATGAGCTTGTTAGTCAAAATTACAATTTTTTTCTGTTTATTTTAGGTGACCAAACAATTATTAGCCCTTTAACTGGAAGGACTGTGAATGATTCCATATCGATGTTTCTTTAGACAATGCAAACATTTTCTTCTTTTTTTTTATTTGACTCTCCAAAATTTTATCTCTCAATTTGTTTTACCCTCATAAGTAATCAAACCCTCCTCGCTAAATGTTAGACTAATAGTATTAGTCTCACGTTGAATAAAAAAGAACTCATTTGAAGGGTGCTTCAAGCATACCTATATTTATGAAAAAAGCTATGGAAATGCAAAACTTCTATAAGCCTTGTTAGTTGACTTTAGTGCATTTGAAATCATGACATACAACCGTTCTGGTCTTTCACTTTTACAATCAGTTAAATACATAATTTAATTTGAAAGAAAATTGAGACCAACAATGGTTTTTGATGTTAAGAAAAACGATGTTTCGCAAAATTGGTGTGAGATGTCACATCCCAGTTTGATTTAACAGAAGTTTCACATTTTCGGAGCTTGCAATTCTCATGCTGGAAGTTAACATGGCAAACGGAACTTGCAGTTGTCATAAACTTTCAAATCTCGTACGACACCGAGATGAAAAATACAGCAGCCTGTTACAAATCTGCCCACTTTAAGCAGAAATGTCAATTTTAATGTACCTCTATTAATATTAAAAAAAAACTTTATCCCATTTCCAAACAACTAACATTGAAAGTGTTGAGCAAAATACTAAGTCCAAATACGGAAAACTTATTTTCTAACCATTTTCAAGCTTTTGTCTAAATTTCAAATGATTCCATATAGATCTGATGAAGATATTGATGGTTAAAAAACTTTAACCACAGGGTTATAATAATTTTCATGAAAAAAGTCCAAATGCGGAAAAATACAGAAAAACGAAAACAAATTTCTGATTTTTTTTTCAACAAGAGGGGATTTTCTCACCATTTTCTTATTTCTGTAAAAATTTCAAATGTTTCCATAAAGATTTGATGAAGACATTGATGTTTAGACAACTTTAACAACAGGGTTAAAATAAATGTTGACGATGCCAACGAGGCCGACGCCAAAATTTTGGATCGCTATGTCGCGCTTCGGCCAGTTTTCAGCAAGAAAAAAAGGAAATGAAAATGACACTTAACGTAAAATGGTACAACGAGATGATGCAAATTCAGATATGACGTTTAAAGATGGTAAAAATCAGAAAGGAATTAATATTTGTAATCAGTTGTATGTATAAATTATTGATTTTGTGAAAGCAGTAATGGGCAAATTATTATGTAGTGTAAATGACGAAGCGCTACCATTAATATAGTCATTATCATGGAACTGATACACCATCAGTCTACTGATAAACTGTCGAGGTATTGGTATTATATCAGGATATTAATACGCTATCAGTGTATTAACACGCTATCAGAGTACTGACAGACTGTTAGGGTAATGCAACACTATCAAGGCACTGGTTACCTATCAGTGTACTGATACATTATAAGGGTACTGATACACCGTTGGGGTAGTGGCACATTGTCAGGATACTGACAAACTGTCGGCGTACTGATATGCTGTTAGACATATCAGGTACTGGTGTCCTATCAAAATATTTTTCTGTATATTGTCTGCAATTATCTAAGTGCAAATTAGCAATGCTTTGCCTAAAATATAATAAGTAAAGATTTCAGTGCATCTCTTCTAGACTAAAAATGGAGATAATTCACGTTTACCATTGTTGACGACACAAAATAGGAATCGTTTCACATGTTAGTTTATATCAAGTATTGTGTACCATTAAAACAAGAAACCCTCGAGATCTTGTCATCACACATTTGAAGAAAGAGAAATGATCTGGAGTAAACAATACATTAGACAAAAAAAAGAAATAAAAATAAAGAAAATAACCCGGGTAAACCAATCTGACAGTTTAAGCGAGTATTTAATTTCTGTTCCACATCTTGAAATGCCTTCAACGGTAAACAAAATTAGCCTGTATGCATTAATGAGTTTCATTTTCGAATATCAATTAATAAACTGCGATGGATTAGTTATACATTTTAATTTTGAACCCAATTCATCAATAGTTTCGGGTTATTTTATCTTTGAATGTGTTTTACCATAGAATTAAGGACCGTTGTGACCAAGTTTGATTGTAATTGCACACGTGTATCAAATGTTAAGCAAATGTTTTCCAGTGCTCCTCATATATAGATAAGATATAGATTATTATATTTCAAGAAGACGAAAGGACCTTTGCAGATCTTTGTAGCTAAGTATGTTTCCATTTGAAACAATAATTTAAAGTAACACAAACGCCAGATATTTTTCACATCTAAAAGCGATAAAATTTCCATGGCTTATAAATGTGAAAGGGTCAAACGTTTTTAGGAGAAGAGAGTGTACCGGATAACTTTAGTGAGACATTGTTAGCTCCCCTTAATAAGACGGCGAAACTACAGATTGAAATTCAACACTAATTGTGAAGAATTCTACAATTATTTATAATTAATGGCTTATTTCTAAAGCATAAACGAACTAAAAAGTGCAACATTTATGTTGGAATATTCATTCATTTGTAAACTGGATCCAAATTTTTAAAGGCGATTTTACCTATACTATGAAATTCAGTTGTGAAATTTTGTTTGAGTTCCGATATGTAAATAGGGCGTTGGTTTTCTTCAACGCTTTCCCGAATTAGAATTTGACATTTCACAGAAAAAACCTCTAAACGACTTCTTTGGGTCGAGTAATGCCAGACATGTTCTATTTAGATGATTCAACATTTCATGATTCAACAAAGTGCCTTAGTTTTTAATGTCGTCTTTTTTATTTCCGTGCTTGTAGCTGTCTCACGTCCTTGTTTTGTCTTTGTTTTTCTCTGTTGCCGTTTTTGCCATGTCTTCGGATTTTAATTTTTGTTATCTTCGCTCCCCTTGTTCCCTCGGTATTCTACTGCCGTTGTTTCACTGGAAAATTAGTAATTGTATAGTTTTTTCTCAGTAAATAATTACTGTATGTTTGTATTTGCTTACCCCTATGGGTATTATTTGCAAGTAAATTATTATAAAATAGAGGACCGTTTCAGTTGTCTTTTAATAATCTGCAAAGACCAGTATGACAGCTATTCAGAAGTACCAATAGTGGCATTTTTATCTAAGGCAAGAAGAGAAATTTCGATGATTTTCCTCGTTCTGATCTAAAAATCGGTCATAGTGCATGAATTATACCAGATCCAGACGTTAATACTCCTGTTTTCAAACGTTTACCTTCGCAAATTGAGTCAGATGACATGATTGTATATCATGTATACTGTGTTATGTGGCCACTCGCTCGCACTATACATGTACAAGGGTCATCTGCTGATCGGAGATTGTTAATTGAATTGACGACGTTCCAATTACTAAGGGACCGACCATTTAACTTCAAGGGGTTATGTTTTTGTCTGGACAATTGTTTTTTCACATGCATCAACAAAAATATTTTTTTTTATATTAACATTATTTTTTGGGGGAAGAACGCCTCTTTGAGATTTTTTTTATCATTTTAGCAGCCAAAATATTTTTTCACACAAAATTAGCTCCAAAATATTTAAAAAAAAAACATAGCCCCCCTTTTTTTCAAGATGAATGGCCGGTCCCTAAAGCGCTGCCCTGTGTAAACATATATTTGTTCCACCTGACAAAAGTTCCATTGGAAAAAATATTATTGTATGTATTTATTTAAATGCACATTTGTACCCATATACATTAGGGTTGAAGGCATACATGAACAATAACAAAACCATAAAAAAGCAAAACAAAGATTACAAAATGAAAACTCATGCAGTTGTTGAGTCCATTCTCATCAGCGCAAAAAACCTTGTAACGAATGAAGCAGTATACTGAACGATTTGTGGATATATTTAAACATACATACAGTTTACCTGGTTTATTTTCAATATTTAGTATTAAATGTTTTATTTCCTGTCAATAGTGTTCTCTTAGTTTTATGTTATTATTACATGAAAATAAGACATGTTCTTCATCATCAATAGTCTTGGAATTACAGTTCTTACATTTTCTGTTTTCTCGTTTAATATTTTTGTACCTTTCCCTTTCAATTTCTAAGATATGATCGCTGACTCTTAATTTCGTTTATAAATATTTTCTATTTTCAATTTTTTTTTATATATATCAAATATGGTTCAATTTCATATTCCTTCTTAAATTTACTATAAAGAAAGAATTTATTACTTTCTGTGAGAGAATTTAATTTTTTGTAAATATTATAAACATTGCCACAATATTTCTTCCTTTTGGAACAAATAATATATATCATTTATTCTGTCAGGAATAAATATTATAATATCCGACCCGTTGGACTAAAACCGCGGCTAGCCACGGGGCACTTGTTTTAATCGCATTACACAGCACAGGTGACCTGACAGACTTACCTGAGCACCTTCCGAGACGTGTACACATAGCAGGGGGTCAAATTAACATTTTTGCGATGTTTATTCAAACTGAAATGTATTTTATGAAATAAATAAAAATAATCTAAAAATGCATAAAACTTGTGGCATACATATATTCATGTTTATACAACCTTTTTAAATTTGTATTATCGCCATATTTTATTTTTATTGCTATAATTTTGTATTTCAGCATTTTTTAGAGTATTACGAGAAATAAAAATGCATTCAATTCAAATTTAAGCGGAATACACATCGATTTCCCGTTGACACTAGGCATACCTGAAATAGTTCTATAATGTTTGATGTTTGACGGTATAATGTTGAATATAAATTTAAAATTTAGATTAGTTATTTTATTAGACGAAAACGATTTATTTATTAATGGTTGTAACTGCATCAGCAAGACATACAGAGGGGCAGTACTTGTACTACACAAACATGATTGCAAGCAGATTGTAGCAACAAATCCTTGGTTGCAGAAAGTTTTTAATTTTTCACATCATGACCGCCATAGTATATCAATTATTTCTACAAGATGTTTACATAAAACATTTCCCGTATGGTAGGGAACCAGCAATACACAAAACAATAACGTCTAGGTCAACAGATATAAGCCCTGTAGCCTTCTAAAACTGCTTGAATATGAAAAGCTTCGGAACTTTGTATGAAAGTGCATCAATAAAAATTGCACAATACAAACTACAAAAATGTTTAAACTTGGTATTGTGGCAAAAAGGCATGTTTAAAAAACATAAGCGAAAGAAATGAAATCAGGAATATTACTTTAAACATTTCTGCCGAAAAAGTCTGTTGTGAAGATTTTCCATCAGAATAAATGCAGGACGATTACTCTTAAAGTGGCAAGTGTTAATGAAAAAAATGCAATGGACATCGGTAAAATCGTCCTAAATGTGAAAATTATCAATGTAAAGCTACAAGTTATGCTGTGGACAGATTCCAGAGTGATTAAATTTTCGAAAGTTACTTTATTGAACTGAATTGTCTTTTGTTGCAGACTGCAATGAAATTATTTTCATTTCAGAAAATACATAAAGAAAAAAAAGTTGCGTAAAATGATTCTTTTTCATGTTCAGTCTTGATTTCATTAATGGCGAAACACACTTTAAGTAAACAGTATGTCCCTTGGTGACACCCGAATGGACGATTGACATCAATTTAGACTTTGCTGCAGTTGCTAATAGCATTGCACGTGTAAACATAATTTTTCTATGTATTGACGAATCACATATTCATTGTATTTTGTTGGACTTGAGTTGCATCCTTGATTCCCTGTAGACTTCATGAATTTACATAAAAAAATATAAATAACTGAAACAATTCAAAATAAAAGAATGATTAGTTTAAAAGTGTGAAATGTATTATTTAATTATTTCTCATTATGAAAAAAAAATTGAGTTAATTCAACAATGATTGAATTCACCTTAGTTTCAAAGAAAATAACACTGCGACAAGAGGCGGCGGACAGGAATAAATGGAGACCCGGAGAAAGGAGAGAGGGTATGTGAGAACGTTAAAAGGAGCTTGAGAAAAGGGACAGGAGAGGGGAAGATAATGAAAGGAAGACCAATAAAAAGGGGCCTGGAGAAAACAGAGAGGGATGGGACAAAGGAACAGAGGGCAGGAGAAAGAGATGACACCCCCTGTCCATCCCTCCGACATGTCATTGAAAACATTACTCATAAAGGTCAATGATAGCCACCTTTTATAAGTATTGTCAAAATATAACGCAGTTTGTGAGGTGTCGGATTTATTAGAGCTTTATTCATAATGTTTGATCCAAATAATGCAAATACAAAAATAGCACTTGCATAAGTTAATCAAAGTTTAGGATATATTTCGACTATCTCAAACAGTGGGTTCTTTTAACACGAATACACTGTGAGCACCTGTAAACCTGTTTTATACTTTAACTTAAATGAAACATCGCATGTCGTCATGGCAATCCGGCTTGGTTATCTCAATATGTGAGACTTAATATACATATGCCATTCGTATAAGTATAAGCAGAGGCATGTCTCTGGTTTAAGGCAGCAGCAATTGGTTTTCTTCCGGTGAAATATGATTTATAGGACTATAATTTATTCGTGAAAATCTTTTTACCTTCTATTTACATTTCAGTTCTATTAATTTTGGACATTACATGTATTTACAGCTGCATTAGTTTTAAACAAAAAATATTTTTCAGNAAAAAAAAAAAAAAAAAAAAAAAAATTCAGCGCTAAAACGATTTTCCTCTAAAAATTAGAAAGAATATTTTTGTTTTACCAGTAGCATTATCGGGTTATAGTGCGAATTTTCTTAGAATGTTATAGGTTTCTTTTTGCATATAGATTTTTTACCATACCGAGCTCTCAGCGGGGGTACTTGACTTCAATCTGACGGGGGTGTCATAAGGTTTAAACCCAAATTTCGAAATTATTCAGGTCATGCGAAATTTAAAACCAGAATTTATCGTAAGAGAAGAAAATTATGAACCAGACTTATATATATTGATATATAAAAGCATACTGATTTCAATACAAACGAGATTCATTTCTATGTTTTGCCTGAATTTCTATGGTCAATTATTTTAAAACAAAATTTGGTACCTGAAATTGTCAGTCAACGGGGAATTAGACATGAAATCTCTAGAAATTGCTAAAATGAACATGTTTACCCGAAATACCCTCCCAAAATTTTGCGTGAAATTTCCCGTGCGTACATAATTTATGTAGCAGGGATTTTGCTATGGTAAAGCCATGTTGTGACTGAAGATGCACAACACATTATAATGCACACTGGTGACGATGCCGAAACCACACGCGATGTTTTGTACACTGGCAACGATAAAACTGACTCTATTATAAAATGGAACTGCTTCAATCAAGGTTAACGGTAACTGGTACTGATATCTGTAGTATTATAGAGTAAACGATATGTTCTTTGTGATTTTTTTCATATTAACAGAGCATTTATGCATCTTTGCATTTTTACATACACATTTATTGTTTATTTCTGACACATAAAATTTAAGATAGGTATGATACCCACTAAATGAAATATAAAATTTATTCAAAGTGATAAAGTAATCGCTACCTATAACCTGGAGTACACACTCCGATAAGTACCCTAGTAATATTTACGAACACTGTTGCCTGCTCTGTGGAGACAATATTTTTTCAATTGGTTTGTTATTTTTTTCCGCATTAAATGAATGTTTCGAATGCATTTATACATAGTATCTATAGTTGTATAAATAATGCTTCTTTACAAAGGCTCAATATTTTTGAATTTGGTGCACAACAGATAATTCAATGCTATCTAAATGGTGCATAAGTGGTTCTAAGTGTTGTTGTTTGACATTGTTTGACGAAGATGAGTATATGATATCCACTTCTATATAAAAACATAGGTAATCAACGATTACAAAGTTCGCCTAGTTATGGCACATTGTCACAGTAACAAAATTTGATGTTGACATCACATTTGCATGCCTAAGCAAGGTTACATGATCCTACCATGTATAGTGGCTGAGATCTGAACTTGCCTGAAAACTTGGACATAAATCACTCATGCGTAAAACATAAGTCAAAGTGACCTGCTTTTGCCTGAATGCTGATGTACCATCAGGGATGCATGCCTATTCAAAGTTACATTATCCTACCATGCACAGTGACTGAGATCTGAACTTGTCCAAAAACTTGAATGTAAATCAATCAAGCGGAAAATATAGGTCAAAGTGACCTAATTTTGTCTGGATGCTGATCTACCATCAGAGTTATATGCATATGCTAGGTTACATGATGCTACCATGTAGAGTGACTAAGATCTGAACTCGTCCTCAAAATTGAAGGTAATTCAATCAAGCGTAAAATATAGGTCAAAGTGACCTAATTTTGCATGGATGCTGATACACCATCACAGTTGCATGCATATGGAAGGTTACATGATCCTACCATGTAGAGTGACTGATTTCTGAACTCGGATGTAAACTTGAATGTTAGTCGTTTAAGCGGAAAATATAGGTCAAAATGACCTAATTTTGCCTGGATACTAACCTACCATCAGAGATGCATACATATTCAAGGTTACATGATCCTACCATGTATAGTGACTGAGATCTGAACTCAGACGTAAACTTGAATGTAAGTCGTTCAAGCGGAAAATATAGGTCAAAGTGACCTAATTTTGCCTGGATGCTGACCTACCATCAGAGATTCATGCATATGCAAGGTTACATGATCCTACCATGTATAGTGACTGAGATCTGAACTCGGACGTTAACTTGAATGTTAGTCGTTCAAGCGGGAAATATACGCAAAGTGACCTTATTTTTCCTGGATGCTGACCTACCATCAGAGATGCATGCATATGCAAGGTTACGTGATCCTAGCATGTATAGTGACTGAGATCTGAACTCGGACGTAAACTTGAATGTAAGTCGTTAAAGCGGAAAATATTGGTCAAAGCGACCTAATTTTTCCTGGATGCTGATCTACCATCAAGGATGCATGCATATGCAAGGTTACATGATCCTTCCATGTATAGTGACTGACATCTGAACTCGGACGTAAACTAGAATGTAAGTCGTTCAAGCGGAAAATATAGGACAGTCAGACCCAATTTTCTTGGAGGCTGTGAGATAGCCAAAGATGCACCTGCATACAAAGTTTGATGACCCTACCATGCATAGTTGCAGAGATATATGCCCAAATACGGACGCGGACGTAGACATAGACGTAGACGCGGACGCGGACGCCGGGGGTACTCCAATAGTCCCCCCCCCCACTTCGTTGAGGCGAACTAAAAACCGAAATATTTTGCATTATTATTTCTACGCAAAACGAGTTTTTATTATTTGAGATAATTTCCTACACCATTCGACACGAAATTGACTACATTTACAAAGAAAGAAGTATGGCAATTTACCCGGGAATTTCTTTCATTCAACATACTAATTTTCCAAATGCATAAAATCTTCTCGAAAACTGTGGTAACAGGTCATTTGTTACATACACTGTCATAACAAAATCAAATCGAATGCATTTTCATACATTTAGATAACAGTTTCAGCCACTGAACTTACCACTTATATAGAATTTTGACAGTTTTTTTTTTGCTTTTGTTGAAATTCGTTGTATAGGACATCCAGAACCGAAACAAACTAACTGCTGTTTGGAAGGCCAAATGTTTATTCATTCATAAAAAAATGTTTTTGGTTCTTGGTGTATTTTGTGTATTTCTCAAACACTGTGAAATAGATAAAATGAACACAAAAAGCTATTTACGGCAATGTTCGGCTGCTAATAATCTAGAAAACATACAAGTGTAGCATATATTAATTTTACTTTCAAGAAGTACATTTACTAGAGACCACCTTACTTGATTTTCGGCACGAATTCACGCCTTAATGATCATACGTCTTTGTAAATAAAGAAATTAGCATGACAATTTATAATTCACATCGGGAATTGGTTTTTGATGTATTTTTGTTGTGTGCTCGTAAAGGGATATGGAGTAAATTGACACCAGACAACAATCTTATACATTCCTCACTGTGTTGAAGACCATATGGTGACCCATAGATGTTTTGTTTTTTGTCGTTTTAACCTGGATATGGGATGTTGTCTCCTTGACATTTACCCCATTTCCTTTCTTTTTCATATTCACGATAGAACCCGCAAAACAAGACACTCTTGTCGACGTCTAAATAAAAAAAAATATACATATCCCTTTGCAGATTATAAACACTCCCTCATATCTGTATCCATGTACGATATTGAATGGAGATAATTATTTCCTTTTAGATAATAATTTTTAATACAGTAAAAAACTTTTATAAGTCAGTTTTCGAGCTAACTTAACTTTGCTTTGGGAAATGACCGTAAAGTTTTTGACCTATAATCAGCAAAATTAAGAAATAATTCGTGAAATACTAAACTTATCTTGGCTGCTAAGGTTTTGACGATTTTGATATTCATATTCAGGGGGAGGGGGGACTTTGTAAATGAAAAATTTAATCTTGCTGCCAATTAAAATAGATATTCCAAATCTACTTCTAAGAAAAAGTGGAATTTAATTGTAATTTGTAGAACTAAAGAATAATTTTTTTATACAAATGCAAATAAATTATTTTAATGTGACATTTGATGTGAATAAATAATTTTCGAAATTCTCATGAAAACGAATATTTTTTGTAGGCGAAATCGGCAAAGCCACACACCCTAAAATTCAAATGGTCGTCCCATAAAAGCAATTAAATATCGGATACACATATATTTATGGTGCTGACAAGTTTAATGAAATACACGCGAAACTTTCCTTTTGAATAAGTAAATAACGTACGAATGCAGATATTTCTGAGACGATCACCGGAAATTTTAAATGTCTTGAAGGTTCGTGTTACCGTTCTATCTATCTGCAATTTGCGGCTGGAAATTAAAAAAAAAAAAAACAAACAAACAAAAAAACATTTTGCAAAATAAATATTGGCAACCGACTTAATCTAAAGATAGAAAATAGTTTATTTTTTCAAATACATTAAAATAATAATAATAAATAAATATCCATGTACACTATTACAGTTTATCTATAAAAATAGAATGATTTTGAAAATTTTTGAAATTTTATAGATAAAAGGAATTAATTTGTACATATATGGTAAAAAATCACTGTTATTAACTGAGTTGCACTGTTACAATCCGCCACATTTCAAATACTGTGGCTAACTCTCATGCACTGTAACAATCAAGGACAGTGCATGACAGTAACACCAAATACTGTCAATAACTCACATGTACTGTAACAATCCGGGACAGTGCATGACAGTAGTCGTAAAGACTGTCATGCACTGTGTGTTACTGTTACAGTACTGGACAGTTAATCACAGTACTTGGGTATAACTGTTAATAACTGTCCCCGATTGGCACAGTTCTTGACAGTACTTAATAGAATATTTCACAGTACTACCACAGCAGAGAACAGTGAATGGCAGTGAAAAAATCACTGTTCCTGGTATGGACAGTGCTTTTTTCTGTTCATAGTGATCAGTAGAAGAAATTCGTGCAATTATTGATAACTACATGTCCTAAGCCTCAGTCGTACACCCGTAGGCATGACATGGTTGTATATTGTAAATGCAATATGCAACAAATGAACTGTATATTTTTACCTTGAAACATAATACATTGTATTTGCCCAGTTAAAACCCAGAAAAAAAAGTTTCATTTAAGCTAAAAAAACTCATTTAAATCGAAATCGGGCAGGGCTAACAGGTTAAATTAAAAGACAGAGAATATAAATAAAATATTAAATATCAAAATATTTTTTTTAGAAACAAGAAATTCAGTACTTCAACCCTTTTAATAGAGAGTTATTGTATATTTGATAACTATAAAAAGATGAAGAAAAAAGGTCCTTGTGAACAGAAAGTTGACTTAAAACAAAAACTATGCATTCCTGACAATTTATCTACATCAGGACAAAAATGGCAATGTCAATGTCACTCTCTGTGTTCAATCGAGCTATAAGTGTTGGAATGACTGCCTTAGTCAGAGACATATAATTATATGTTTCTGTCTTAATATATTCTTTGTGGATTTACTTTGAGTTTAAGAGTCAGTTTTATAAGGTTAAACATATACCATTGTTTATTGAAAATCCACCTACTACTTGACTTGTCTTTTTTAAAGATTGTATGACAAAGGACAAGGTACGTTTTGGGCCAAAATCCGCCCTGTCGTAAAATTTAATGATATTGCAGCAAAAGGTATTTCTATATGTGTAGTATATAAAACATGTTCATTTTGTACATATCTAACATAAAGGATCAGAAATTCACATTCAATACACAACATGCACACATGACTATGCGCTGTCGAATCGATAACGCCGTAACATTTGTTGCTTTGTTTTCGATGTTTTAGAACAAATTAATCTAAAAAAATAGTTATCTATTTACAAACATATTCTTTCGTACATATTTAATACATACTCTTTTTAAATTTATTATTAGTAATGCAGTTGCAATATCAACATGTGCAACTCAATTACTAATCAAAGCACCGATGGAGCTGAATCTCGAAACCCTGAAAATCTACACGTGGCAAAACTTCGTAGTCTTCCAAGGAATTGCTGCCTACGTCTGCATGTATTAAGTTATTCCGTAATACGCGAGAATAATCGGATTGTGTGATTTCGCATGTCGATTTCATTGCTATAAATAAATGCAATACACTGTCACAGGTAAACAATTTGACAAATTACTGCGCGACAGGTTCTTTGATCCGAGACGCAATACAATAAAAACGAGTAATTTGTTAAACATGCATATTGTTTTCAATTTAACATTACAACACCGTATTCAACTCAAGAAAACGAAGAAATATAACTTTAAAACTTTATGTTTACGATTCTGAAAGAAACATGCACGAAGATCATCTTTTAGAGCTGTTAATAGGCTTAAAGCCTCACGTGATTTTTTCTTGTCATATTAACATCTCTCCAGCCATTTCATGGGTTCGAGATAAAAATGGATACTTTTCGTTAATACTTCACTTTTTAATTGAAATTATGCCTTCACTTGTTAATAGAAATTATGCAATAAATATACAGTAAATAAAATAGTGTGAATTAATGAATGATTTACTACGGGATAGGTATGTCCAAATAACAGGTTAAGAAACATCTTTTGATTATTTTTATAAACACATCGAAAAAACTTTCAGTACTGCAGGGTCACAGCAAAAAAGAATAAGCGCATTTTGTTATGTTTCTGTAAAACTATCAGCCATCAGATCAAAACTCAATGAGCTTTTTTTAGATTTGCTCCCCGCAAGCATAGCACCCCATTTTGTCTAGATTGTTAGTATTGCACATTCGCGACAACACTGAGATGCCATAAGCAAGCGATGTGGCTCTGGAGTAACTCGAAGTTAAATCATAGCGCTTTTTGTCAGTTTGTTTATATACTTCGATAGTTAATCGTTAAATATGACAATAGACCAACAGATCGACTGAATTATGCGATAAACGTTTGATATCGCCAAAGAATGAACATATCATTTTAAACAGGATTGAACTGTATAACTACATCCCTGTTTTAAATGAAATAAAAGAATTAATAAAAACAAATTCTCTTCAAAATATCACACATAAACTAACAAAACAAAATAAAAATCAAAAAAACAAAAAAACAAAAAAACAAAAAAAAACAAAACAAAAAAAAAACCTACCATCCCGGAATACCTTATCTAATGACTTTATGAAATTAATAAGGTCCCGATGGTAAAGTAAGTGAGAATCCAAGGACAATGGCAACATCATAAACAAAAAAAAAAAACACACAAAAAACAGAGACACTACATGGGTACGGCACACAAAAGAAAAATGAAGACATACACACACAAAGATGAACAACACGGACCCAATAAAAAAAAACCATGGGTGAGATCAGTTGCACCGATAGAGTCAGCATCTCCTGCTTCTTATAAGACACCCGTCGTGTTGAACATTTCAAATCTGGTAGTTAGGTCTATTTCGGTAGAGGAAACAACAATTAAGCTTTAGAGAGAAAGATATGTTGTCATCTGGGAAACAGATATCCCATAGCGGTCCACAAGATGGTGATGTCGACCGTAAAACTTCTGGAGGGATGACTTCAAATTTTCGGTAACATACCCTTGTTGAAGTAGCCTATTTCTGAGCAACCGGGATAAGGATGATTTGCATTGTCATAAAACATTGGTTATAAGAACTAGCCAACAGAAATTCATCAAATTCTATCTTAAAAGAAAAGAAAAAAAAATAAATAAACAAATCGAATGGATACTTACAAAATACTTGCTGATAAGAACTTTAAAGTAATACTCAAAAAATTGTATTACTGCACTGGTAAATAAAAACAGCAATGGCGTTTACCATTTGTTTAGGTAGTTGAACAAACGCCATATCAGACTTGCAATTGCAGTACCAAACACCATCATCGTATTTGATAAAACATGTATAATTCTTTGACCATGTGTGACGGCTTTGGAGTTTTGAACACATAATTCCATTGAATTCTAAAAATTGTATTTTTTTTTCGATAAAGGGTCATACTAACAACTAATTAAGCCAAGCGCTCATCTTAGTATATGTAGCGCTCGAATTTTTTATGACGAGATTTAAAACTTTTATGACATGCATTCGTATTATGTCGAGCACTCGAGTGAGTATGTCCATCGCTCTACTTAGCATATCGAGAGCTCGACTTAGTATGTAGAAATCATTTTTTTTTATGTCGAGCGCAAGATTTAATAACCTCATTTACCAAATGCTCGTGTTTAAGTTAGTCGTGCGCACTACACTTGAGTCATGAAGTCGCTCGCTCGACATACTAAGTTGTAATCTCAACTTACTATGTCGATCGTTTTCTAATCGACATGTGACATTTGCGAATCCAGAGGGTTACGGGGATTGATATCCCCCTTTTCTTGAAAATATTTAAATTCTTTTTAGGTAAAAACTGACAAAAATGGTAAAAAAATCGACTGGAACCCATTTTTTGGGACCCAGTCGGAACCTTTCTTTTTTCGAAGATGGAATCCTCCTGTGTATGAAGTCCTGTTGTGAAAAAAAAGACGTGATTGCCTATTTTTGAAAACGGGATCCGCCGAAGTATGAAGTCTTGCTCTGAATAAAAAGATTGCCTATTTTAAAAAGACGGGATCCGCCGGTGTCAGAAGTCGTGCTGTGAAAAATAAAGATTGCCCAAGGGTAACACCATAAATACTCTGTATTTTTAAGTATAAATCATCTTTAATACATGTACATTAAACTAGAGGATGACATGCCCCTGCACAAGGTTAAAACGGATGTATGATTTTGTGTTATGATATTTGTGTCTGTTAGACACATATGATCCCCGATAAATGCAAGTTGAGGCTATTAACAATTGCCATAAGGCACACATTGATTGCCAAGTTCAGTAATTTGAATTAAGTAAACCCAGACACTGAGTAGAAATTATGTACGTGTACAAATTATGTATTTTCTATTACTAATTCACCGAGAAATGACGACGTTCAACAACGTGCATATTTCAAGTAATGCAACAAATTTCATATCTTTATGATCCTTTATCAGACGCTTATCTTTAATATAAGTACATATGATCTGCAAAATTAAAGATTCCTAGCATATGTAGCCGATGTTCAAACTGCAGGATGAAATGTACCCTTGATGAATATCAAAATCTTTACCAAATACACTTAGAACTCCAAATCCGTAATACAACATGTAAATGTATATGCAACATAAAAAACTTCCTGAAATAAAAAAAAAAAAACAAAAACATTAGGAGTTGCGCTATGTCCCCCTTGTAGGCAGACCAGCAAGTTCCGATGTTTATTAACTATTTTTCCATGCAATCGACCTTCTTCGGTAGAGTGCAAACTAATCTGAAACTTTCTTAAATGGGTCCACCTAAACATCATTGTGACTAAGTTGATTCTGAATGGCGAAAGAATTTTTAGGAGACATTTTGAACGTTTTTTTTCAAATTCAAAATAAAAAAGTATAAAAGATAAAAAATATATATCACTTTACTTTAAAATGGTAAAACATGAGCTTTGCCAACCAAAAATGCTAATTTGCATATGTAAATTAGATTTGGTGACATCATTAGTTACATCGCAGAAACTCCTATATGGTCCAAGGTTTAACTAATTTTCATGGGACAGGACTTATATGGATTGATTGCAAACCGTAAAAGGATTATTGCTACCACTTTTGCCTCAAAATAGCCCAGTGATCTGAGAGGAGAAGATCTATGAAAGTGGTTTAGGGAAAATCTTAATCATGGAAGCTGTCTTAAGATTGGGATTTTTGGGAACCTAGGTTTAAATCTAAAAAAAAAAAATGTTTTATTCCGGCGATCATCTTGGATGAAGTGCGGATTGACAGGAGACTATACTTTTGACATAGATTGGTTCCTTTATGTCCCGTACTCTCAGAGGAGATCTTCTAACGAGGACTTTACGACAAATGTACGGACAGCCGACGGTCGCCAAGTGATAACAATAGTCCTTCTCAAAAATTCATTTGGTCCGCCCTTCAGTTTCAGCATTTAAATAGAAATAAACAGTTCCGGTTATGAACCCAATTCAGCAAGTGTTGTTCATCCTGAACAAAGTTCATAAAACTGTTCATATTTAGATTACCATGTCACTGTTTACCGTGACACTGCACTAAAAATGTATACAGTTGTGTATTGTTAGCCAGCCGTACAAGTGATAACCGGAAGCGAAGAGTGTTTCGACCTCCATTTGATGGGAGAGTTTAAATCCAGGAAAATATAACAACACCTTTTGAAAAGGGTTATAGCTCACCCTAGCTATAGCCAGATGAGCTATTGGAGAATCTTGCAACACGCCCATTCAAGAAGGGACAAAGAACAGATCTACCAAACACGGAGAATTTTCAGATTTTTCGTTATGTTGATATTGAATGGCACACATTAGAGATAAGAAGTAAAAACCAAATTGAATTCAAAAGAAAACTGAATAGCATGCTATTTAAAAGGTATCAAAATAACTTTGTTGTTCTCATTATTTAAGAGTTTCCTTGTTCTCACAAAGATGGCTGGAGTAGTGATCCTTCTCGGGAGGTTTCACGAATACCTGATTTTCTGAGGTTTTGTTGGTGATTATTTGATTACCAGGTGTATTTTTCTTTAATTATTTGATTATCAGGTGTCTTCTTGGTGATTTGCGTAGAAAATTTTGTGAATATTTACTAAAATTAATTTTTTTTTTCAGTAAATGATTATTGATCGCATCTGCAAAAAAAGTAAGTACTTGATTCCCAATATATGCCATGAGAAGCCTAAGCACTGTAATCTGTCAGTTAGAGGTACAACCAAGTCCTTTGGTGGAAAGGCAATTGTATTTACATCTGTCACTCAAACCCCGTTTGTTTTTCAGATTATATATATATAGACCCTTTTATTTCTGTACCCTGTTTTAGCGATAATATTCACGAATCTAGTGTAGGTTATCAATTTTCAAAGCTGTCTGAATTTTATAGACACATTATGCATTTATTCGATGTTACTGCTGTTTTAAGTGCGGCCGTTGAATAACTCAATTCTATTTCTCATTTTAATATCTATTCATTATTATTTATCATTATTTTGAAAGTTTCAAACTTTCCCCTCAGCTTATTGTTTCTGCAATTGTTGCCGCTTTTATTGGTCTTAATTCAGTTTGCTGTGTAAGGGGTTTTATATACTCGGAAAATGTACAAAGAATGATACTATGCAAGTATTTCAGCTGCGTACATTATCTGTCTATGATTTATGTAACGTTTTCCTGAACGGTGGAAAAGAACATTTTGGTTGCGAAAATAAATAATAACAGTAAATGAAAAAAATTAAATAGAAAAGAAATCATACTGTTATCTGTCCAATTTTATCTTGATGACTGGAATGGACATTGCATTTTTTAAAGTCTTAATTACTGGACACCTGCACTTTGAATTTTTATTTAATTATTAATTGATAAAAAAATAGATAAATAAATAAATACAGCAAACAAAGAAAAAAATTAATGAAATGAAAACACTAAAAAAAAAAATAATGATACATAATAATCAAAAGCATAAAAAAATATTACTGTATCATGATTGATCATTTATATTGTTAGAATATAAAATGGATTATATTATAATCCTCAACTTTATGCTATTGGTAAATTTGCCATCGATACATACCTATCGAGAACTGGTGACGTTTAACACGTAATGTCAAAAACTAGGGCGTTTGTTGAAGTGTTGACTCTCACGGTTCATATACTGGACGTTATCCTGTCATTTTTTGACAAGTGTAATTGGCAACATCTAACAAACAATCGGGTTTATAAATATCTTACATTTATTGAGCAAACAACATTGAATCTTTAGCCAGCACTAGGATATTTTCAAATTTGGGATTTCCCTAACCTGAAAATAATCTGTGAGGATTTATTATTTGCTCTTTCTGAACAAAACATCTTATGTCTGGTAATCTATGTTATATATTTCATTCCATCACATGCGGGGACAACGACACAAAAATAGGGGAATAATCAGAACCAGAACGCACAAATGAATGACTTCGTGATGATCTTGTCCGTGTCCGGAAGGTCTTCAGTGGCACATATTTGTTATATTTTCACTACCTCCGCATGCATCGCCCAAAAAGATATTTAAACTGTAGGATGTCCGGTTGAAATAGAATATTTTCACGAAGTTTCGTCTAGGTCGACGCATGCGGACATAAGCAAAAATGCTGCTATTGATATGTAAAAATGCCATTTTTGACATTTTCGTCCATGCGCACGTGGAAACCGTTACTATGACGACTGAAACAAGGAACCAGAACAAAGAAAGATACCAGTTATTTTCGGAATATGTCTTAAGGAATACATTTATGCACTCTGTGAGTGTTTTCCAGTTGTTTTTTTTTTTTTTTTTGTTGTGCACCCGGCAGGAACGTTAGAAATTTCGACAGCACAGCGACATAATATTCATCCTTATGCATTCATAATAAATTCATTCCTTATTTTTTTTCAAATCTAAATTCTGCAATTTGACAGTTTTTGTCAACTTATGTCTAATCATTTAGCATTTGATAGTTTCAGTCTACGCAGAATAAAGAGTTTTCTAGCTAAAGCAGTAAAGCATGTCTAGTACCAGTAAAGGAGGAAGTGCCGAGGGGGTTTAGCAGGCCACTCTCTCCCACCCCAGCCATCTCCTTTCTACCATCTGTCAACTCAATGAATTATCTCGCACCTCTTTATCCCATAATTCCCACAAATCTTTCAGCTTTCTACAGCCTTCCATCCCATCTTCTCCAATATCCAGTTTTACAGGAGAGGTGTGATTCTCTCGGAGAGAAGGTCGTGCAACTGCATTTATGCATGCGAGTTGAAAATCCGAAGTGCACACATTTAGAACAATACACATCTTTTGGGTAAACCCCAACAATACGGATCTTTTGAATCGTGTTAAATCCGATAACAATTTTTTTATATGTAAAAAATCAATACATCAATACATTGAGATCGAAAAACTAATTAATTTACAAGGCTACTATGTTTTAAGTAACAATAACTTTTATCTATTTCATGTTTGTGACGTTTTGTATGTATTGGTATCAATCTTATGTATATTGGATTTAAAACCAAATAAAAATGCTGTTCTGTCCTCTTCTGTTCTGTTCTAATTAATGAACATTGTTGAGCTAAGGGTGAATTTGTAGCACTTAAAGTTAATTGTTTTTCGTCAATTAGAATTTAGTTAAAGAATTGTCATATAGGAAAAATTTAAAATGCACTTCAATTTAATAAACGGTTTGTGTTTTTATGTGGTATACATTTATATCAATAATTTTAGAGATATAATATTCCTTCTAAATGGTATCCGAGGGGATCGATTCCGCCTTCAATTACACGAGAGTTCATATCTGGAAAGTCTACATTAAAGGATAAACTCAGTAATGAGCTCAATGATGAGCAAATGCATAAACACGAACACAGTCTGCTTAGTAAAAAATAAATGAACATAAGCGCGTCTTTTGAAAATAGGCAATACTTACTATTTTAAAATGTGTTGTTCAATATATTCAGCAATGTGATTGTTCTTCTCACAGTGTAACTGTTATGAAATAACAAAATACCGAAGTTACTGTCAATTTATTTTCTGCATATGCGCATTTCGACAACTTATGTCTCTTCAGTGCAGATCAAACAAAAACATTTGGAAGTTAATTAACCGAAAAATGTGTAAAGCTGATAGAGAACAAATAACCAAATGAATCTTAACAGAAAAGCAAAAATTCAGCCCTTTTTATGTCAATGACATTTGATTATCATAGATGCGACTATATTTAATGCTTTATTGAAGTCAATAAGAAATTGACTGCAAAAGGTGCACATTTACGTAAATAAGTCACATAATCGAGTCGCTTCTTTTGAAATTAAATGGCATTCACGTAATTAAGGAAATTATCGCTACTCACTTCGACCACAGTGATATTGTAGTAGGCAGATTTTGAAGGCATTACACGAAAACTACCAAAACCTGTAGTTGTTTAAGACCGAGTGTCAACATGATAATAATGCCGTACTTTCAGACGTTACAACAGCAGGGAAATTGTCAGGTTGATGGTATAAACCTACTGACCTCTTCTATAACAATAAAACATAAACATTTTAGGGGATATGCCCAGTGTTTTCAACGGGGCTAATGGGGTTATTACTTGAACAATTTCTGTTATTCTTCTGCTTACACTAGATAAAATTATGTAAAATACCTGTAATTTAAATCCCTACCTTCTTGGCCTCCCGGTTGACAGCTTGTGGTTTAATTTATTGACCTCGGGTGAATGAAATTAAACGACCAATGCATACATAACGAACAGTTTGAGAAGACCGCAAAATGAAACTTCATCAATATACAAAACCTTTGTATGTAATTGCATATTGGATTACTTAAACAGGAAAGGATGTACTAATACTGTAATAAAATGACTTCTTATTTATAGAATTCTTTTGAGTTTGCTCAACGGTGGATCCAGCCTTTGTAAACGAAGATTTCGGTCCTTTTTGGTTTTTTTTGTAGTATGTGTCTTACTTCTACGCGAATTTTTTTTCCTAGAAAAGGAGTGGTTTCAAGCTTCAGGTTGCCCTTTGTATCCACCAGTGCTGTTGTTGCCTTAAAGTTCAATACATACCAAAATAATCGAACAATAAAAAATTATGTATAGTCAAAAATAAACAAAAATTACACGTTTAATTGTGTCTTCTACGCAGAACATTTGCAATACACAGTCGTTGGTGCTTATTGTTTACTAGATCAACCAGTATTATAACAGAACACAATTGGCCACTATAAAATATAACATGGACGGACACAAAATTTGGAAATAACAAAATCCAATTATGCAAAAGAGTATAAAGACATTTAAACCTCATCAACCCGATGGACATAACTCCGACGTGTACATGTTTACATGAACTCTTGGAGAGTTGAGACTATTAGGATCGATGAAAATATTGGCTTTGTATAAGATATCGTACATTTCAAACAAAAGAAGTGGCCGGTATTGAATCTGGGAGGCTTCTTTTTACGCAGGAGTGTTCAGGGGCAGGCCGAGGAGGCGTTAGCCCCCGAGGCTTTTACCTGAGCACATTACCGGCTTCTTGTTTGTTTGAAATGTACGGTACCTAACTTGTACCACAATAAAAAATATTTTATTCATATCTTATACGACTTTTAAAATTCTTTGATTACTTTTCATTAACTATAAGAAGGTAAATAAAACAAATATTCATAAGGATTTGGTGGTGTAATGGTTAGCGAGTTCGCCTATAGTAGCTATGTTATGGTGCTGACGAGGGTTCGAATTTCGACTAGGGTATCGTAACCATTTTTTTGAAGTTTTATATCAACTACTTATTGATACGATAAAAAGTAGTTATTTTAAAGCATTCTGTGTGGTCTCCATAGCACAATCGGTATGACCGTTCGGTTGAAGAAAATATAAACCGTTTGGTTAAATGGCATGATGTAACTTGTATTGAGGTACTACAGTTTTGATATTTTTCAATGAAAATGTGTATTGTAAAGATAAATATGTTTTAAATCGATATATATATATACGGCGGACGTGGCATAGTTAGTAAGGGGGTTGGTAATCCATCTCTACAGAAGCAAACCGAAGGGTTGCGAGTTCTAGTCACACATATGACGGAATTTGTGAAGACTTGAGATTTTCAAAACAATGTGTTCACTCATGCAGAGAAAGTGGCCTCTACTGAATCGGGAGGCCAGTTTGAACAATAGCTTCACTGGGGGTATTGTGGTACGAATAACGAAATCGAAAGTGTGAACTGTAGTTTTGTTCATTTGTAAAGAATACAAATGTACTTACCGTGATTATAATGTTGTTCGATTGGTGTATTATATGCAGAGACATATACTAGAAATCAATTATATGTCTGTGGTTTTATGTTACTTTCTGTACGGAAGAGTCATTGTTTCTGAAATTAAAGTAAAGAAAACAAAAATCTAATTATTTTTTAAAAATTTATTCCGAAGAAACGTGACAAAGAGCGGGTCTACAAAAACTGTTCATACATATCATTTGAAAATTTTTGCGATACTCACAAAATCATTCGCGGTCGCAGGTATGGTCTGGCATGGTTATATATATATTCACCTATTCAGTTTTTGTTTGTCCCTACATTTTTGCAAAAAGATACATGAACGAATAAACAGATAAGACCCGGAATTGAAGAGTTATTCTATGTAAAAATGAAGAAATAAATGATAAAAATATAAATAAAATTAAATAAAAAAAAAAAGAACATAAACAAATATTCACAAAAAATATAAATGAAATCTATAAGATAAATAATTAAAATATACATAAAATAAATACATTAAAATAGATATATGGATTAAATAGATAAAAAACTTTACTTATGTTCTAAATGACTTGTCTGTGTTGTAAAAGATTGATATCTGTTGAGAATGTCTATTTAGTGTTGAATCAACAATGATCAGTCGTTCTCAACACTTCCCGTGCTGTTAAAGACTGACCCGTGTTGAAAATGTCTGTCCGATGTTAAGTCAACGCTGGTCAGTCATTTTCAACACATATCAGTCTTTTACGACATAGGTAGCGTTAGAAATGACTGATCAGCGTTGAATCAACACTCAAAAGACATTCTCAACAAAAATTAGTCATTTAAAACACAGGTAGTGTTGAGAATGACTGACCAAAGTTGACTCAACACTGGCCAGTCTTTTACAACACAGGTAAAGACTGAAATTGACTGATATTGACTGATATGGGTTGGTCTAGCTCTGATCAGACATTTTCAGTCAAATCTAGTGTTGAAAAAGACTGATCAGCGATGAATCAACCCACTACAGTCATTCTCAACTCTGTCCAGACATTCTAAGTCCAAAAACGACTGACTCTGGTAAAATCGGTCAAAATGTTTGTCAATAGTGTAGGGTTATAACTGAATGACATTCAATGACAAAGAAGAGCTTATAAGTCTTGCAAGGAAAGTTTTATCTCCATCTCAGCGTAAATACTGTACTACTAAAAAAGTAATAGTTAACCTAACCTGTCATTACAGACAAAATTATGTACACTGTTCATGATGCAAACAGCACACAACTGTTTAAGTAGGTCAACCACTTTCTGGATTGAAGATATAGCAATTTCCCCGTTTATACACAGTGAACAAAAACAAATAACTTTCCTCAAAAGTGGCAGTCAATGTCGATAGTAAACGATTGAGAGACAAAAAAAACCTAATATATACCGTATGTGTGTGTCAGAGACCTCTATTGACACTTACAACCCTTGACAGAATTTTACTTTGTTTGCTGATGACTTTTCGGACGGCTGGTGATGCTGACAGACGATTTCAGACTTTCTGAAAAATTATCTTGACGGTCGATGTCTGTCCTGATCGCATGGACAAATACTTTAAACTATCATCTGTCTGACAATGTCCGTCGACATCACATACAGACATTAACAAACATTTTAAACTGTTATCTAACAATGACTGTCGTAATCTGTCGCAGCTTTAGACAAACGTTATCTGTCCTTTGCTTGTCTCACATTGAATTTCACCAACATTCACAGATGTTAACAGATATTCTTACATTTCTGCTGGTCTGATAGTAAATTCTATCCACGTATTTTAAGATATGCACAGACACAGTAAACTTGTGAATTGTCTTTTCGAAGTGATTTCACTCAAGAATTTGATTTTGAAATATTGGAATTAGTGACAATTTATTTGTTCTGATCCGTATTTATCTTGAAAAAAAAAACAAAACAATGAAACAGTTTGCAAAAAGGTTTATACTAAATTCAGCATCGGATGACTAAAATACAAGTCCTGTATTTAACCAATCACAACTGATAAAATTCATTTCTGTCTGCACCTTCCCCACCAACACACCCTTTTTGAAGAATTAATATATAATAAGCCAAGATGCATTTGCGAATATATTATATTTCAATATTAGTAAAAGGAACTAAATTACCCTCCAATATCATTTTTAATGATGTTTTTTAGGCTATTTCGTACAGAGACATATAAATAATCTGTTATGCTCGGATATGTATGTCGATACCCTGGGTTGCACTGTTAACTTTAATTTAATTCATAATCCAAGGCTATATTTCAATAAAAAATGAGAAAAAAAAAAAAAAAAAAAAACAAATAAAAATAAATAAATAAATAAAAACAAAATAAGGAAAGACAAGAGAGAACAAGACAAAAGAAACAATACATATGACATATCAGGAAAAAAGTCCAAAGAGAATTTTAAATGCTGTAAAGTTGCTGAAACTGGATTTTTTTCTGCAGAAACACCAATTTACGCATGCTTTATGAAAAAAACGAACATATTCAAAACATTTATCAAATTCTTATTTTTATCTAGATCTGACAAAAAAAAAATTATCTTTTCTGAAAAAAATGTGTAAATTCAAACAAATAACTACGAGAAAGTGCGTCCATTGAGATAATTTTGCAAAAATAACATATTTTAGAAACCATTTTAGGGTTTATATCATTCTATTTGTTAAAAATTATCCATATGCTTCTTGTATTTAATTTTGCATTAATGTGTGTTTCTATCAAACTGTATTTTCTCTGTATATTTGTAAAATTGGTTTATAAAAATAAAAGTATGCATTTATCTATCAACCAACAATTACAATATCAGCTTTAAAACATACATGTTTTAGAAAGATTGAAATAAAAGATTGTCGTATTATTATCTACGACTCACTTAAGAGTTATTGTTAAAATTTGGTTAGACGTGAACACGTTGACAAAAAATCTTTGGATTCTTTCTTTAATGCTATTATGAAAATTGTCGATATCCGAATTAAACAGTTTGAACAACATTTCTGCCATGACAACAAAAATAAACCCGCCGTTTCTCGCATCCAAATGAAACTTAAAGAATTTGGCAAGGAATTTGTTTTTGTCCCAGCTGATAAGGCTGCTAATAAAATCATCATAGTTTGTCGTAAACATTATATAGAAGTACTCCAAAAAGAAATTAGCAGTTCACGTACTTTCCAATTAACACAATTAACAGAAAATGAAATTACAATTTTTTTCTCACCGTTCATTGAAGATCTTATGGTGGCTTTGAGTTGGTATTACTCCCCTTTGGTTCGTTGTCTCTTTGACACATTCCCCGTTTCCCCTCTTTTTTCCTATTTTCTAACAGCCACGTCTTTACAAGCTAAACCTGATAGTAAAACAGTTCCAACCATGTAATGGGTTACTAAACTCCACAGAACGCCATATAAATCTAGATTCATTTTGTCATCTAGTCACTGTTCTACAACTGAAGTTTCTATTATACTCACTAATACTTTGACTGCTATTAAAAAGCTGGTTATGAATTTCTGGAACAAAGTATATGAAAACAGTGCTGTCAATCATTTTTGGAATGTAAAAAAATCATTGGAAGTTCTCGATAAATCGACTGCTTATAATGCCCCTTTTGAATCCCTTGAAAATTTTGATTTCTCCACCCTTTATACTATCTTACCACATAATCTAATGGAGAAATTCAGACGTCTTATTCAATGGGCATTAAAAAAATCCGATTGTGAATTTATATGTTCTTATTCCTTTAAACACACATTTTAGTAATAAAAAACAAAAGAACTCAACTAATTGGACTTGTTTTGATATGATTTCAGCACTTGAATTTTTGCTTGGCAATATATTCTTTCGTTTCGGTAACTAATATTATCGCCATGCCATAGGAATTCCTATGGTACCAATTGTGCACCACTTATAGCAGGCCTCGTTTTGTACTGCTACGAATCTCAGTTTTTGACCAAGATCAGCAAAGACCCATCTAACATCGCCTAACAAAATTATAAAACCTTTAAATCGTCTACTTCACAAGGGTTATAATTACGATATTGTCGTCAAGTCATTACGTATGGCCTTCTTAATTAATATTGATTTTTTGATAGGTCTCTGCATTTTAACTAAACATATTCTAAATTTCTAAAATCTGTATTGCATGGACACGGGTTATGTATTCCGGTATATGCATGAAATCATTATGCTAAACTCCTCACGGGAAGGATCTTGGTGGAAGCTGTATACTGAGGGTACATAATTCTATTTGTCGTTTGGTAATGGTTCTGCAGCTGGCATGTCAGTTAATTGCTAGTAGTCTCTCGTGATTTCATGTTTATATCCGTATATTCAGTTCTTTCAGTTTCCTTTTTTCACAACTGACTCAGTCCTGTTACCAACTGAATTCTACTGTTGTTACAATTGTTTTTTTTTATTTATCACATCGGCTATAGGGGAAGGTTTGGGCCCAAAAAAACTAGCTTAACCCCTCCGCAGCAGGTTTGCGCCTGTCCTAAGTCAGGAAATTGTATAAGCCTTTGTGTGTCTTTTCTGTTTATTTATTCTGGTATATGCATTGAATCATTATGCTAAACTCCTCACGGGAAGGGATCTTGGTGGAAGCTGTATACTGAGGGTACATAATTCTATTTGTCGTTTGGTAATGGTTAATTTCTAGGAGTTTTTTGTGATTTCATGTTTCTATCCGTATATTTAGTTGTTTCAGTTTAATTTTTCACAATTGACTCAGTCCTGTTGCCAACTGAATTTTACTGTTGTTACTATTGTTTTTTTTTATTTATCACATTGGCTAGGAGGAAGGTTTGGGCCCAAAAAAAAACTAGTTAAACCCCGCCGCAGCAGGTTTGCGCCTGTCCTAAGTCAGGAAATTTATTAAGCCTTTGTGTGTCTTGTCTTTTTTCTAGTTAGTTTACTTTATGTCTATAGGAGTCTAGGATGATGTTTATTTCGCTGAACTTGATTACTCTTTATTCAGGGGCCGACTCCGACCTGCCGTTGGGTGTTGGGTTTTCTAACAGTTCATTGAAGATCTTATGGTGGCTTTGAGTTGTTATTACTCCCCTTGGGTCGTTGTGTCTTTGACACATTCCTCGCTTCCCCTCTTTTTTTTATGTATCGACCTTAAATCACCTCAAATCAGCCTTGATTGCTACATCAATTTATATTCTATGTAATATGCATGTACTCGTGACACTTTCACAGATCACAGTGAAAACAGCAAAAATAATTGGTCATATCAACAAATAAAATAAAATTAAAATAAAATGTATATTTCTTTGAAATCGTGTTTGGCGGAGATTTAGAATTTAATTTAAATGTGGAAATTATAATTGCACACAAAAAAATAAACTATAGATTGTCAAGGACCGCGAGAAATTACAAATTTGAAATGTTAAAAAAAATATGATTTAATTGAAGAAATATTTTGTGTTATAAGTCATTCATTATATTATACCACAAAAATACAACAAATGCAAACAAAAAATGCATTAAAAAAGTTTCATAGTTGATATGAATATTCGATTTTCAAAATGTAACGTCACTCGAAAGCAACTTCTTACTTAGGGTGTGTTTCATTCTTTTTTTAATTTTACCAAACTGTAAAAAAAAATTCTACGAACTGATTAAATATCTAGGAAAAATGGCACGTTACTTATTTTTTAAGACATATGGGATATTGACAGGATATTCTGCACATATCTTCTGAATAGGCTATGAGATCGGTTGGCCTACATGCATACTAACCTCTCAATGATACTGTTGATGTCTCCTAAAAAAATCAGGGAACTGATACAATATCATAGTACTTATACACTGTAAGGATATTGATAGAATATCAGGCTAGTGTTACACTATCGAGTTACTGAAACACTATCAGCGTACTGATTTACTGTTAGGATAGTGAAACACTGTCAGCGTACTGATACACCATCAGGTTGTTAATGCACAGTCGTTGTACTGATGCACAATCACATTAATGATACGCTTTAAGGACATCCTATCATGGTACAGATAAACTATCAGGGAACCGACACACTATCATTGTACTGATACAACGTCAGGGCACATATGTATTATCGGGGTACTGATACATTGTAAATACACTATCAGGTACTAATAAACTGTCAGGGTACCGATATAACATTATGGGCCAGTTCATTTGGTTTACACGGAAACAAGGATTGTTGGATATAGGTCTCAATCATAAGGGTCTGAAAAATCCTGTATCTCTCTGACTTGCGATATGAAGTTATATATTTACTTTAACATTTTCCCGATTTTTTGTAGTATTTAACATTTTCTTGATAAGAATAATGTGTTCTTGTACTGTGCATAGAACTTTCGAAAAGAAGAGGGTAAATATCAATACCGAGGTAACTAATAACAATGTACAATTGGAACAAACTTATTGAAATCTACTGCCATGGCTTCTATAAGAACGATTTTACAAGTAATGTAGGTAAGTATGGAGGCGTCTTTAATCTCTTCGTTTTCATACTATAAAGTACATTACTAGTCAACATTTGTTCGCGATACTTCAACTTAATATTCCTTAAACAAAATATATGAATGTAATTAATTTGGGCATTGTGCATTTTTAAAATGCAGAGTTATGTGTTTTCACATATTTGGCTTTAGTATTTTCAAGAAGAATATTCCATTGTGCTCTATTAGTATTTGACAATTCCTCCGAAAATCAATTTAAGCTATTTCTTTCATGTATTCACCATATCCGAGCCGAATACGAGTTAGTTAAGCCATTGCCTTATTTACTGAAGATGTCATTTTTTATGATGAATAATGTGATATTGGGGTAATTTCACATCAGATAAAGTCTCTACAAATACATGATATTTGAATCTGATTTTGGAGTTTAATTCCTCTCCTGATACATTATCCATGCTCTCAAAAGAATGCAACAGACATTTACTCAGCCATTATTGCTTCTTATCTTCAATTATCAAAATAATTAAAAAAAAAACGTGGTCTAACAGAGATTCTACATTTTTTTTTGATTGATCAGAAATTTATGAGGTTATCCCTTCTCTTTTCATGATGTAAGTTTCAATCAATACATTAACAGCTTATGTATATGTTTTGCTCTTTTTCAGCTTTATCGGGCTGACTGAGACTGAAAAAAATCTTTTTGGTTGAAAGTTTCGTGTACTTTATCGATATGTTCTTCAGTTGAAGTTTACAATAAATCAATGATATAAGGTTTTGTCAATGAATGCTGGTTAATAAAGCATTTTGAAATTGATGTATTAAGCAATTTATACGAAAACTAATGGGTATCATTAGGGATTAAAGAAAATATATTCTGGTATCTCTCTATACTTCTCTTTGATATCATAAATAAGAAATAAGAAAGGATTTGTTTTTGAGAAAAGAATTCACGTACAAAAATCCAATGTTGGTCATTCCTATGCCCAATTGAGGTCTCCATATATTTTGGTAATGAGAGACTTCCCGGTAAAGTTTCGTGAGGTGTCTTTTTTTCATTTTTTTTTCATATATTTTTATTTGTTTGGTTTTGTTCTTTTTTTATATTTTTTGTGCTTGTTTGTTTGTTCTTTATTTGTTTATTTTGATGTAGTATATCTTATAGGTAATTATATATTGTTAACATTCTATAATGCATTGCATTAATTTTTTTTGTATTTTGTAAGGCCTTAATATTATGTAATTTGCTTTGCCTAGTTATGTTACTTTTTTAAAAATAAGCAATTGTCAAGGTTATTACACTCTAGAACATGTAGAATTTTCTAGAATTTAATTTAGATATTCTACACTTAGAATTTTCTTGATATTTCCCTTATATAATCATTTTAGTCATGTGATTATCATTTGATATGGAAGGTTCCAGTCATATCTTTTGAATGTCATTCTAGATAAATGAATGTATAAGAGTAAAGGATTAAGCCAGTCAGTTTAACAAGTTTATACAGGATTATAATGCACATTTTTATATTGGAAATTGATATCAGTTTTTGTGAATCTATTATAAACTATTTAGTGAGGATTATAAGGAATATTCATCTCGACATTTGTTGGTGGACATCAGAGGATTATTAATTTGGATATTTATTTGGACTTTTTTAATTGTCAGATAAGTTATATACTGCATATTGAATTTGTAAGATAATTATTTTTCGTCTTTTTAAAAAGTTAATTTGAACCGAAAATTGTAATATTTTGCTGACTTTAAGTTACAATAATTTATAGGTTATTTCTACCTCAAAACATATAATTCAAAACAAATTTGCTACATTTCTGTACACATAGAGTCATACTAGAAATAAGTTCCTTTGGGCTATCTTTTGTAAGTAATGTTTCTTTGACTGACGATTAAGGTTAGGCGTGTGGGAATTAAAATGCAGAAGATGTAATAAGATGAAGTAGAAAAAGTAACAAAATGATTGTTACACATAAAGTCTAAGATACTGTTGGCAGTAAGCTAAGACATCTTAAAATGGATACTAGTAGAAATCCTTGTATGAGGGTTACGAATGGCTCCCTTACCCAGAAAGGAGCAATATAGAACTTTGAGACATAGCTATAATGACTGGAATCACTTGCAAAAAAGGTTGAACAAAGCATGATTGAGAACTATTTCAGGTAAAAATATTTTAAATCTTGAAAAATTTTTGACGTTCGTGCGAAACTTGTATTATACAATTATGGTATTTTGTAGAGGTCTATGTAAACCGATATCGAGCGTCAGTAAATATAATTGACATGTGTAGGTCTATTTTAACCGATATCGACCGATACAATAGATCGTAATTGTTTTATCATATAATTAAAAAGAAAATATATCTTACAGCAATCTGTTAAAATTAATTTCATCAATCTTCAACGAAGACTTAATTGCCTTTTTGGGGGCATTTCGGTAATATTTGATTTCCAATGACACCTTCTGAGATCGACGTTGAACATAAAGTACCGATTCAGAAATTCGAGAAATATGTCTTGACCAATTAGCGACGTCGTGAAAAATCAAAATCCCAGAATGCCGTACAATTTCTGAAACGGTCCACTGTGCACTCTGCTTTGTGACTGACAGTGTATATATATATATTGTAGCTGGTAAAGGGTTATTTTCATATATCGCAATTTTCATTTTCAGAGTTCCGTAATTGATTAATGTCCTTATTTCAAAGTGTTTCGCGCATGCAAGCCAAATTCTTACTTTTCGTTCTTCGGGTTTTTTATTTTTTTTTAAATTTTTTTAGACCTTCTTCCTTGATGAACATTACTTACATAGTTATATATAATCCAAAATGCTAATAAAATATATATGAGACACATGCATACCGTAAAAATGTCATCTACATCTAGTGCACGATTTTGTCTTAGCAGTAATCACATGTATAGCCATGCAAATATAATTCCATCATTTATCTGACAAAAAAGGTCAAAATAAAAAGTAATGACTGACATGTCTCTGCCTACTGATCCAATATCCTTGATATGAATAAGCCGCCCGGTCAAGAGAAGCAATTGTAAGTTCGAAAACTTTGACAAAAACAAAACAAACAATTACTTTCTTAAAAAAATGGACTGACCGATTTTACTGGAACTCATTGCTCACTGCTTGGTGTATGTTTATCTTCGTACCCATTATCACCTGCATTTTAATGCGAACCCATGTTTATAACAAAGGATACGTGTATGTTTCGATGTTCCTCATTCAGCATGTGAATTCCGCTCTTACCGGTGATAGAAGTAACTTGCTATGAGGTAGGAGTGATTGTTTTTTGTTGAAGGCCTCATGGTGACTTTAAGGTGAAAAAGAAAAGCAAAAATTTTCCATTCGCTTATTCCTACTTTGCATTTATACGGATTTTGTCCCATGAACATTAACTCAATATCCCTTCATTTGTTCTTTATTTAAACTATATTTTGAAACAAATTTTAACACATGCATCAAGCGAACTCAACAGCTACCACTGCGTGCTAATTAACCCGAAAAAAAAATCTGCTATTGAGATAGGAATCTTAAGTTCAAAAACATAAAATGTCGCACATAGATTATTGATTTAAAATAAAAAGTGACATTGTTTATACTAGTACAGATGTAACCAGGAAAATAATTCTTTTTCTTTAAACGTTTTTACCGTGCACTCAGCTAAACATTTATTACATGGCAACAAATCGTAAGAGATGTTATTTAAAGCAACAGGCTTCAGTTCAAAAACATAAAATGCAAAAATACATAGATCATAAAGTATAACATGACACTATTAATTTCAGTACAGATGTAATCAATGAATAATCGTTTTTGTTTAAATGTTTCACATATCTGCCGTCCACCTAGATAAGCATCTAGTATATGACAATATAAAGAAATCTTTATTTGAAAGACATTATTTACATACTAAAACCCACAGTAACATCGGTATTTGATTATTTTCTTTCATATTCATAGACATCCTAGTTTCTTTAAGTTGATGTTAATATTAAAAACCCAAGTTGTCCAGTACCAAATTTATCTTGATACTTTGTTCAGGAAAAAAATGAATAGTGAACAAAACATTTATGAAACCTTTAACACCTCATAGCATATGCACTTCAATCGATTTTTACCCCGCTTACATTCCATGATAACGATAAAACATGCTAAAATGAGAATAAGATTCACGAAGTGTTGGAAAGGATTCCCTCTTAAGATCCGCCTAAACAAAATGGAATAATTTGTTGACTGGTACCTATCATTGGAATAAGTTGTTTAAAATGATAATATATGGTGTAACCTTTTCGAAGATTTTACATATGTACCATGTCTATACTCAATGTGTTCTAAACATCGAAAAACCTTTCCATTGGTCCTTATCGCACATTTTTAGATTTTTCACGAAATTGGTGAAGTTTTTTCTTATAATAATGTAAACATGACATTAAGATGTTATAAATGACCAAGCCTTCACTTTCAAATTGTCAGTAAAACATATTTTTTTGGCCTCGTTTTTCTTTTCCCCCTTTTTTCCTTCGTGGAATTTTGAGCTATCGATGACAGGTTGTAAGAGTGTTTTTTTTTGTGCATTTTATCAGTTCATGAACAGTATATTTGTTAATTGTTGTGTAATAGATAATATTTGATCAATATTAAGATCTCTATTCTCTCGTCAGTTTAAACTAGTGACTTTTGAAAATAAAGTGTTCTTGATTCTCATTTTCCTAACAACATAACTGGTATTTAGATGAAACAGGATTTCTAATGATTTTGACTTATCAGCTTGTTGTTCCAATTCGTGTGATGATGATGTCTTTATTACACATGATCTTTGGGCACTGATGACATATCAGTTTTTATTCTCATTTTTAATTTGTATATTGATCATAGTTTGAAAGTCTTGACGATTGTTGGCAATACATGTTACATCATCAGCGACTGTTGGGATTCCAGAATTTATAGATCCTAGGCTTGCATTTATCCAACTTTCCTCTAATGAAGTAAGTAAGGAGTTTATAAAGTCTTTATACGCCGTTAGGGAGACCAGTCGCCACCTTACCGGGAGCCCTGTCATTCCAAAATTAATTTGATGTTGTGCCATTTCACTTTATCCTTGTTCTCAAGTTCTCATACTTTGCCTTAAATAAAAGGAAATTGCCTCCTGTTATATCAGCTTTGAACAATACTAGCAACAACCCTGTGTGCCAGACAATGTAATATGCCTTCTAGGAATCTGTATATGTTATTTATAACGGGGAATTGGTTCTCTTCGTTTCTGTATGTAACTTAGAAATAATAAGATCTGCAACTTTTGGAGACTGACCCTCTTTAAAACCTTTCTCCATAAAATTATGATGTTCTCAAATAGATGTTTTGTTTCAATTTAAATCGACCTCCATTTGCGTCTTCTCCTGGTTACTATGATCCGTCTATATGATCCTGGGTCGTTCTGTGGCTTTCCTTTTTACATATGAAAAGAACAAGTGCTACATACTAGTCTTTCTCCCATACTAGGATCCCCCCAGAAAATGATTATATACTCAGATTTCCCCGAAAAAAAAGTATATACCGAATTTTCTACCAGAGAAAAACTGAGTATATAGTAGAATTTCAACCTACGAAAAACTTAGTATGTGTTTACATATACTAGTTTTCCCCATAATATAATTTCCCCTTGTATAGATTAAGCATGAAAAAGGCACGAAGGATAACGACGTCGAATTTGTGTCTTTCATTAAATTTTGAAACACCTCCAAGAAAGCAAGACAACAAGGAACAAAGTTTATCATGTGAACAAAACGAATAGCAAAGGAAGGATATATACTTCTTAAAATCAGCCCTACAGCGTTTGATCTGCAAATGGATACCATAATGTGTAAGGGCTAACAGAAAGGACTTACATTACCAAGTAAACATATCAGTTGCATATAAATGACATCAGTGAACTTCGAAGCATGTTTTCTCCTCCGTATTGTATGCTGCAGCTTGAGAGAATAATAAACAATTTTCAGAGTCTGATGTAAGACCCGAAAGAGGGTAATACATAGAACACGAAATTGCACGAAGGACTTGGTGAGACATTCACAGCAAAATCGCCCCCAAAAATAAGCCTACTGGATATAGATGTATTTTATCTCAAAGTAAAGAGATTAAATCTTCTTATTATACAATTACAATGCATCACCATTAGATAGTCTAGATTTAATATCTTATAAATAATTACCTCATTAGTATGATATATTATCTCAAAATTACGATTGGTAATTATGAAATGAAATCTTATAATTATGGGACCGAATTTATTTCATAGTATAAGAATTTCAAACATATTTGCAGATGTTGCAATTTCCGGATTCCCCATGCATCCCTTATTCACACATTTTTAACCTACAAGCGCAGAGAGCGAGACTGTACCGAAAATTGAAGGTAATTTTTGTTGTCATAACATATCATAAAGAAATGAGCACCTCAGTGCCTTCATCCTTCTTGTAAAGGACAAGTGGCATTAAGGGCCTAATTAGGCCCAATATTTTGCTGATTTAAAATGTCTTTAATATAAGTGCAATACTGTGATATTCAAATAGAATAGGTTTTCTTGTTTTCGAAAATGCTTCACTGAACTCGAAACTGTTGTGAAATGTTGGAGTTATCTCGCTTTGAATATTGTGGAAAAAACGGAAATCATGTCAAGTCCGTGAAATCGGAGACTTATAAATGAATTTTCGATGTGGCCACAGGCAAACAACAACAAAAAAATTGGAGAACATGTTTATTTTTGTACATTTTATGTTTCCCAAAAGTATCTTCTTGTTGTTTGCCTGTGCCCAATACGAAAAAAATATAATCGTTGTCTATCACAAACACGTTTTACCGGTATTGGTTTTGAGGTTTATGTATATAGTAAACAGGAAGCAAACGAATGCAGAAGACTGATGCGATGGAATTTGAATGAAAACTCGTAATTTTCATTGCGTATCCTGGGTAATATAAAAAAATACGTAGGCACTGAGGTACTGACATTATATTTTCGATCGTGTTGGAAAAAACTTAGTCAGTTACGACAAATTTTTAATACTAATATTAAGTCCTCTGTACCTGTAAATTTACCCCCGATCGACTGTAAACAGCTAAACATCTAAAGCACAGCATGCTTTTGAATAACATTACAGTAAGCTTATGACATTACAAATTGTGGATTCTTAAATAAATCGTAGATGTAAATATATCTTCACATGTACATAGATAGAGAACGAAGCCTGCTTTTTTTGTTGTCTGTATCCTATACAGCTGTGTACGGTAATTAGACGCATCTGCTAATTAGACTCATCTATGTTACTCTGTTTGTATAATTTTATTTTATGTAAAATTAGGTTTGCATTGAAAAATCAGATATATAGCACACCTTTGCTGACTTAAAGGTTGAAAATTATTTTTATGTGGAAATAGGACCCACGAATCAAATTTTAGCTTAAAAGCCAAAAATGGAAACATTTAATGGCCTGCCTAGGACACATTTTGAATCAAAAACATCTAAAATTTGTGGCGGTTACATTTCTGCATTAAGTCTTTATATGCAATGATATGGACCAAATTTCATGCCTCTCTCTTACTCTGAACATGCTTAGTCTGCTGGGGTGCATCTAATTAGGCTACAATTTTCAAATTCTAAAAAAATAGGGGTAGACATGTTCATTTTTCATTTGCTTAATGATAGCAAAACATTTTTCTAGCAAACTGGGTTTCTTGAAAAGCTAACACATTGAAGTTTATTATAGAAAAACAATCTTAAATATTTATGACGATGTAGAGAAGGTACACCTAGTAAAACTCTTACGTGCGTCTAAATAGCCGACAGTATGGTATTTAGGAGATGACAAACTTGTATCTTAGAATTTGAGGGAGTAAACAGATATTTGCATCAGTAAAATCTTAGATTGATCCCGAACATGCAACTAAGGCCTCATCAAATTAATTTATTGTTTGACAGACCCACACGTTCATATTTTCAAGTACATGTGAGTGAAATAAAAATGAAAGTAAAACATGAAGCTACGGGGGCATCATATTTTGTTCATTTTTCACTACTGGACACTGATGTGCCAAACAAGTACAAGGAACAATGCAAAGATTAATTATTTTCCATGAACTGTGATATTCTCATGAACCATGATTGTGAAAAAATAAACATTGTACTTAGTGATTTTTGTGTCTTTGTCTTCCATAATTTTGAATATGTCTTACAATGTTGATTAAAAATCTTTTTAAAAAAAAATCATTATTTCATTGTGATATTCCCTTAAAAGTGAAGAGGGATTATTCTTGTGAACTGTGGTTGAGAAAAATAACTTTTCATGACTCATGACCACCCTCAACACCCCAACTCCACCATACCATTCCTCCACCCCTTCCCTCCCTCCCCTCTTCCCTTTTCTTCTTTACAATATCTCGAGCAGAAAATGAAATTCTAGATGGAAGGAAATAAATATTTCATAATTTTTGTCTCGCCTGCGACGAAAGTCGCTGAAGGCGAGACATAGGTATAGCAATCCGGCGGCGGCGGCAGCGTAAATTTTTTTCTAAAACCTTCATAACTTTTCAAGGGTAATACATACAAACATCATCTTTGGTCCACAGCACCACCAAGTGATGACCTTTCCAGCAGCATATATTTTGGATGACCTTGACCTTGTTTTCATGGTTCAATAAGTACATAAACATTGCGACATAGTTTCACATTCAAGTCCTTTTCTCAGGAACTATAATGCCTAGACTTGTCATATTTGGTCTATAGTGAGATCTATATAGGTACAGGGCAGTCTGACACCTGTCGTGTTGCCTTGACCTAAATTGCATGGTTCAGTGAACTTAGAAAATCTGCGACATAGTTTCACATTCAAGTCCTTTTCTCAGTAACTGTTACACCTAGACCCGTCATATTTTGTTTGTAGGGAGATCTATATGGGTACACGCCAGTCTGACACCTGTCATGTTTCTTTGACCTCAATTTCATGGTTCAGTGACTTTGTTAAATTTTTACATTCAAGTCTATTTCTCAGCAACTGTAGCCTCTAGACTCACAATATTTGTCCTATAGCAAGATTTATTTGGGTATATGCCAGTCTGACATTTGTCATGTGACCTTGACCTCAATTTCACGGTCTAGTGGCCACGTTAAGTTTTTCTGCTTAAGTTCATGTCAAAATAACTAGAAGTGGTAGGTTGATAATATTTGGTATGTAGGTTGGTTTTGGATAGTACATGTCAGTCTGGCAGGTGACTTTTGTCCTTGACCTCAATTTCACGGTCTAGTGGCCATGTTAAGTTTTTCTGCTCAAGTCCATTTTACAATAACTAGAAGTGGTAGGATGATAATATTTGGAATGTAGGTTGGTCTTGGGTAGGACATGTCAGTCTGGCAGTTGACTTTTGTCCTTGACCTCAATTTCACGGTCTAGTGGCCACGTTAAGTTTTTCTGCTTAAGTCCATTTCTCAATAACTGAAGGTGGTAGGTTGATAATATTTGTATCTAGGTTGGTCTTGGGTAGTACATGTCAGTCTGCTAGGTGACTTTTGTCCTTGACCTCAATTTCGCGTCTAGTGGCCACATTAAGTTTTTCTGCCTAAGTCCATTTCTCAATAACTAGAAGTGGCAGGTTGATAATATTTGGTATGTAGGTCGGTCTTGGGTAGTACATGTCAGTCTGGCAGGTGACTTTTGTCCTTGACCTCAATTTCACAGTCTAGTGAGCATGTTCACTTTTCTGATTAGTTCACTTAGATTTTACATCAATTTAGAGTCCAGCAGGGACAGGCGAGACATCCTTTAGGGTCATCACATGTTTATACTAGCAATTTAAAAGAACAGTCACTAAATAATGTATGTTCCTGCTATTAAACCTAGGGAGCATTCAAGTTTGATGTTGTACACATTAACGTACCTCCATGATAATTCATCTTTCAGTCAAAACTTAGCAACCGCCAATAGGAATGATTTGAAATTTTGCATGCAGCTTCAGCATCATAAAACTTATAATGTCTGCAACCATCATGGATTCCACTTCAACTGTGTACATTAAAAAAAATTTGCCAGCAACTGCTCATTAGAATATTTTTTCATATTTGGCATGCATCTTATACAAAATGGGAGATGTTGTATGATTGTCCGTGAGACAGCCATCCACCAAAAACAGACAAATTAAGACTTCTACAGGTAACCATATGGCCTTCAACAATTGATCAGTATCAATACTGCAAAGCAAGCTGTAAAAGGCCCCAAAAATACAGAGTGTATTAATTTTCACAAAATATAGCAATCAACCTAGTATATTGAAACACCAAAAAAAAAAAAATAACAATAAAAAAGTGCACAAAGACAACCACAAGACTACAGGTTCCTGGCATGGGACAGGCACATAAAGCATGTTAAACCGGTCAGTGAGTGCAACACTCCCCTTACCTGGGACAGTGTTGTGACAAAACAACAATAGAACAAACTATAAAAATCAGTTGAAATGAGTTTAACTCTTGAGATTAATCTCAATGTCAATTATAACAAGATACAACAAGAAGTACCGATCTTGAAAATGTATTGCAGTTTCTGTCTGCTAGTTCAAAACCCGAAAACAACTGATAAGTAAAATGCAGTAATACCAATGGGATATCAAAGGAAAAGGGAAATTGGAAAGAACTGACAGATTCCGGAATACAACAAAGACGAGACAAAAACTACACCCACACAACACTAAAAACTTAAAACAAATGAACATGAACCCCACCAAAAAACTCAGGTGCTGGAGTAAGTAGTCTCTGCTTCCTGCAGGGCACCCGCCATGTTGCTCATGTCAGAAGGGACATCAAGTGAACAAGTCTTGTTTCATTTGGAACCCAAATTGACCATTTTGATTTGTATTGTGTGTTTGATTTTCATTGATGTTGCATGTCAACTTGTTTTATACGGGACTAAAACATTCGTACGGGTGCCTGTGTTCAATGGATTTATAAACTCTTCAAAGTTCTTATTGAATGTAATGTTCCTGACTTGTACAGGATGTTCGAAAAATTCAGTTATATACAAGTACACATGTTTGAATATCATAAATTATATTTTTGCCTCATGAAAGTGATTCACTTATGCTTGTCTGTATCAATATTTAAAGGAAAGAATATGGAATATATGCTGGAAAGACATGATCCACATCTTGACAAGGTTTAGAAAAAAATTATCAAAAGTTAGATTTTACTGTATGTTCAGGGCTTCATGGATAAACTGTCATCAGACACACAGCCTGTTATAATTATAATTTATGGTAAAATTATGTGTAAAGTGACCCGATATGGATAGTCTACCACATCAGTACAAAAAAAGAGCATCATTATTCTTTACACTCTTCTGTGTTGTTCAAATGACTTTTTATTATTTTTCAGGCAAACTGAATAGTATGGAAATTAATTTGAAGTCAGATCTGTTAAAGTAAACAGCCTCTCAAGTGAGTCCTTATTGTTTTTTTTTTAATGAAATTGCAAAAAATGTGTAATAAAAAAAAATTAATTATGCCACCAAACCTTGGTGGAATGGCCTCTAGGTGGGTCCCTTTCATTACTATATATATTATAACCCCATTCGCCAAACAAAATGGCCACCCAAGTGGAACTAAGTAACAAAGGACCCTATGGAATTTCATTCAAAATTTTTTTATTCTGGAATTGCTCAATTGGAACCAAACTTTGGTGGAATGATCACTTGGTAGCTCCCTCTCATAATCATATCCAATGACTCTATTGTCTGTCTCAGCAAAACTTAGTTAATTATAGACCGTAACTTACAAGTGTAAGATTAAACACATAGTCTAATGGTTTTAATGTCTACTTGCATTTGACAGCTGTTTGCAAGATGAGCGATTACAAGGAGTCTCTAGTTTTTTTTTAAATGAAATAATTGCAAAAAAAATGTGTAATAAAATAAAAAAAACTAGTTATTTTATAGTAAAATTCTGTGTAAAGTGACCAAGTATAGATAGTCTACCATATCAGTACAAAAAAGGCATCATTATTCTTTACACTCTTCTGTGTTTTTCAAATGCATATTTACTATTTTTCAGGCAAACTGAACAGTATTGGAGCGAATTGGAAATCTGATCCATTAATGTAAACAGTCTATCAAGTGAGTTCTTATTGTTTTATTTTAAAAATGGAGTAATTGCAAAAAATGTGTAATAGAATAAAAAAAATATTATTTTATAGTAAAATTCTGGGTAAACTGACCCAGTATGGATAGTTTATCATATCAGTACAAAGAAGAGCATCATTATTCTTTACACTCTTCTGTATTTTTCAAATGGCTTTTTACTATTTTTCAGGCAAACTGAACAGTATTGGAGTAAACTGGAAATCCGATTCATTAATGTAAACAGCCTATCAAGTGAGTTCTTATTATTTTATTTTTTAAATGGAGTAATTGCAAAAAATATGTAATAAAATAAAAAAAAAGATATTATACAAATAGTTCATGGCACTGAGGGCCATATGGCAGTTTATGGACCGGTCTCTCACTCCCAATAATCTATTATGGACTTCTCCAGAGGGAACCGTTTTCCTATAGTGCTGTCTGGGGCGTATAGTGCACGAGTCGACAGGCGAGGGCACTATTCGCACCAGACAACACTATAGGAAAACGGTTCCCGAGTGGGAAGTCCGTAATTAATTTAGTACATAACATAAAAGAAATCAAAATTAAAATGAGGCAAAGTATAGTAAACCGGATGTCACGTGAGGTATAGTCCCGTCGTCAAGTATAGTGTCCCGCTGTCAAGGTAAACAAAAAGCTGTTCAAATATAGTGACGTCAGATTATCCAATGAAATCGTAGAATTTTTACATGTTATGTACTAAAATAGTATATGGACCGAAGCGAAGCTGAGGTCCATATAGTATTTTGGGAGTGAGAGACCGGTCCATAAACTGCCATTTGGCCCAAAGTGACATGAACTATTTGTTATATTATACTCGACTAGTTGACTTATTGTTGTCTTTTTTAAGCATTGACGCACGTCGTTTTATTCTTAGAGGAAATATTTTTGTAATTTTTGTGTTCTACCATATTTAAGCCTTCCGCAAAGCAGTATACGTTTAGTGTTTCATCAATAAGATTCTTTCTAAGGGACCTGGAAAAAAGGGAAATGAAATATTCTTTTTTTTTTCTTATGTACTGAAAACTGTAAATGGTAGTGGTATAATGCCGGTATAGCTTTTAAAACTATTTCGGAAACATCGATATTACAGTTCAAAGGTCAAGTAGATAGATAAGGGTTTTACAGGGGGTACCGGACATGGGTGTACTAAAAATAACATGTCACAACACGAGGAAAGAAAAGTTAGAAATTAGCCTTGCACGATGCCCTTTTTGGTTTGCACGAAACACGGCAAATAACGACCCTCAACACGACAACACGTGAAATAAAAACCGGCAAACATGCTGCAAGAAAATAACCCTGTGCCTCCCTCATAGATGACCTCTCCGACAAATTATGTCTCCTAAATTAGTTCAGGTAAGATTCAAACATTTTTAAAACAATAAATAAACAAAAGAAAGATCTAAAAGTGTTAAAACAATTCCTCCATAAAATCAATATTGTTATGAAATACACATTGGAAACGGGGAATCTTATTTAAAAATCTGTTTTTGAATTAATCAATTTCAAACATTGACACGATTAAATAAATTTTAGATTTAATTCATAAATAAACACAAAAATGGCGAAAATTACTATGGCAATGATAATTGACCTGTACAATTACTGGAAATGCGCTTCCGTATTTTTCCATTATATTGGACCGGGCCCAGTCAATATACTATATATTGGACCGGCTTGATAACAAAGACATATAGAGAAAATATATGGGTAAAGTATAATATTATTTTATAGTAAAATTCTGGGTAAAGTGACCCAGTATGGATAGTTTATCATATCAGTACAAAGAAGAGCATCATTATTCTTTACACTCTTCTGTATTTTTCAAATGGCTTTTTACTATTTTTCAGGGAATGAACAGTATTGGAGTTAACTGGAAATGCGATGCATTAATGTAAACAGCCTATCAAGTGAGTTCTTATTATTTTATTTTTTAAATGGAGTAATTGCAAAAATATGTATAATGAAATAAAAAATTAAAAGACCCCTTTGGTGGTTATAGAGTATACTATGTGTTTGCATATTTTCATTTCAATATCACACATAGAATACAATATCTTTGTACTTAAAATGGTTCATGGGTCTGAAATTGGTTTCAGCTCTATGTGCAAAGAAGATTCAGTGAGATTTCTTTTTTTAAATTTTCACATTTTTTGCAAAATGTTAAAAAGATCATTAAATTTTTCCAAAACAATACAACAAAATTATATCAATTGATAACAAAATGTAGAGGATTTGACTGTTAATTCTATAGATTATTTGAACACTGAAAATTGTAAATAGAATATATTGGAAAGGGAGATAATTTACAAAGTTGAATATAAATAAACATAACTATGAAATTTCATATTTCGTCTATTATCTTTTTTCAAAGACGGTAACATCCACTTTTTAATTTACTTTTCCACATGTATGGTGTAAAATTCATTAGTTATTCACGTGGTGTAGGAGCAAAATTTGTAATGTAGTTTATAAATGATATTTATTTAAAGTGAATACAAATGCAAATTACTTATTGTTCCATATAAAAATTTCGACAATCCATTTTGTGCTTATATGAACTGTGACCCATATATTTATTTCTATCAATTCAAAGAACTTTCAGTAATTTAATATTTGATGTAACACGTTTTCTGATTGGTTGAAAGAATTTAGTTTATCAGGCCATATACTAAATTTTGTAATGTAATTGTGACGTCATCAACGTTTTTCTACGATTTTCTAGTGAAACGTTGACGTTTGAATTAAATTATAAGGAATGACTGTAATATTTTTTCGGTATATTCGAAATAACCTCAGTCCCATGGTGTACACTTCAAAATAACCCGCGTTCCTTAATTAAATTCCAAGAATTTACATTATGCTGTAAAAAAGGAGATTTTGTTATTTTTCTATAATAGGACATTAAGACACTCAAGCCACCTTAAATTGTATTGTCTTTACACCAAGTTAATTAAACAGGAAACTTGAATGACTTTTGTTTCTCATCAAGAATTAACATGAACAGATATTTCATATAAATATTGTAGGTAAAAAACCAGAAAAAAAAGTTTGTCACCATTGGCTCAGCCTTATTTTAGGCAACACATTCTGGATCTATGTTTAAATATTTCATATTCAAGCATCCACAAGCCAGTATTGTTAAAAATGTATTTATACTTCATTTTTGTTAGCATGAATTTCACTTCATACAAATTATTTATCCTTTTTTTACAAATAGCTTTAATGGTTCATTATTTACAGGAAAAGGTGCAGTGTCGTGTTTGTATTCATACAGTATGATGTAGTGGGGTGAGCATTTTTAATATAAAACATAAACAAAGAGATCATTAGCAGGTTTAAAATTTTTGTACGACTGCAAAAATTTTGCACATAATCATGTCAAGCGAGAACTATAAGCTCATTTATTTGTAGTCATCTGTTGTCAGCATGCTGCGGTCGTATCATACTGCACTTGCGAAGCCCCTCGGTAACAATATGTAGTTATGTGATGTCATGATAACAGTTCTGTATGGAGTAAATTATATGTAAAGATTTTATCAAAAATAGTTAACTCTAGTCAGAAGATGGTACATTTGCTTGCCATGTTTTATCTCAAAGCCAGAGTGTTATATTGAACATTGTTTGTTTTTCAATTTTATATTACAATTAAGTCAAAACGTTGTATAGATTACATTAAAAGACATTGATCATGACAGAAAGTCATCTTCTGCTTCTTGTTATTATTTTACTTTAAATATAGATCACATTCTTTCCAATTTGTAAAAGAAATAAGCTGTCAATTTTATATGACCATGGATTGTTGTGATCATATCAATGCATATAATGGTATGGTGCTTTAATAATCTGTAGACTCATTGTTTCTTGTCAATAAATCTTTATTACAGTTAAACATAATGGTAATAAAGCTAAAATCATGATTTATGATTGAAAAAAGCCAAAACACTCATATAATATTGTAAAACAACAATATACAATTACGGCCCTCTGAAGAGGTGAATATCTAAAATTGTCAACCGTACTAGGGTTATTTCCCCGAGGGCTTTAGCCCGAGGGAAATAACCCTAGTAGGTTGACAATTTTAGATATTCACATCTTCAGAGGGCCGTAAATGTTTTATTATACCGAACAAACAATGGATAAAATATTTGAAAAAAAAATTTACATGTATGTAAAATAATGAAATCACTTGATTTTTCCCCTGTTGATATCACATTCTGCTTTGCATGTGATCTTGTCTCGCTTGCATTTAGTTATACATATTTTCCTCGTATTTCTTAGTTTTCATGGATTTTATCGAGTAAATATGAAACCAAGAAATATAAATATCATTGTCAGTGTTCCGACATAACACGACGTCTTGCCCAAAACCGATATCTCTGGGAGAAACTTGAACTAATCTTGGATTTACCCTAGTTTGACACATCATATATACATGGAGCATCGCCATCGGTTTTCGTGGCCTTAAGTGTCGATTATGACGTCATGATTTTCACTGAAAAACAATGAAAAACTAATATCCCACGATAACCCATGATCAGACGGTAAATCACCCTTTCCTTATTTTGTCCCCTTGCCTAAAATAATCTTACCTTATTTGTTCATGAAATCAATTTTTATATCCGTAAGTTTGATTCGGTGTTGCTTATAAACCATCAATTCCTCATGGTTATTGATTTGTCACTACAATAAACTGTTATGT
>MJUU01017473.1:16117-33115 GCA_002080025.1 Modiolus philippinarum | reverse complement strand
CTAGGGATAGGTACTTCCTGTCTGTGTTTTCACGGGAAAAATACCTCCGCTTTCACTTTTGATAAAATCTTTAATTTTCAACAAAATGGTATATGCCTTTTCGATTTGATTCATAATGACTAGTCAACCGTTTTAATCTACGGCACTATTAACACTTCTTTGGAACTATGTTGTCTTAAATAAGGACTATATTCACATATGTGCCTGACTGGGTTCCGAATTAGTTGTGTTACACCTTGTAAATTTCTTGCATGTCTTAGGAAACATTATGCCGATGGGAAAATATCATTTTCGCACTGTGAGTATTTGGACATCAATACGTCATATCATAATATTTTCTCGCAAGGTTTCGGGATTGTAAAACTGTTGAAAAACATATTACTTTTGTCAAGTTTATGGCAAAAATTATTGAAAAATATTTGTCATGAACCAGCGCGATCTTCGCGAACATAATTTGATCGTCCATCGGCTTTCGGCGGAAAATTCAAAAATACGTTAAAATACAAATTAAAAAGATATGTTTTTGCGGTTTTATATTCACATCTTCGGTTTAAGTTAAAAAATAAAAAGATGTGCGCTTTTTCATACATGATTTTTTTTTTTGCGTTTCTTTTGGCTAATTACTATTATTTCATGGTTGTAGAAAATAGCCACCTGCTGGCGCACAAAAAGCACGATTAATTTTATCATTGTTTTATAAGGTTAACATTTTTTGAAAATGTATTTAATATTAACTTCGACTGCCCCAGTCCCGAGGCGCCATGCAGTTCACATCGTATCGCTCGATCGTGTTGTGTATGGTCTAGAGTTACCGAGTACAGAGTATGGGTTATGGTGCATGGTGTATGGTTCAAAGTGTATGGTGTATGGTTCATAGTGTATGGTGTATGGTTCATAGTGTATGGTGTATGGTTCACGTTGCAACACCATACACCATTACACCATACACCATGAACCATTGAACCATACACCATGCACCATTGAACCATACACCATTACACCATACACCATAAAATGGTTATGTTTTACCCTACAAGTACTGTAATGTTGTGTTTTCATATAGAAGTTTAGATTTATTTTCCAACTTTGTTGCATTTATGTTCATATTTAACATATCATATCAAGTTTTCATGTAACAGTTCACATGAATATGGTTAAGGTATGTTTTGTTGTGTTAGTGTTCATGTTTAATGTATCTTGTTATGTTTTCATGTAATAGTTCACATTTATTTTCATAATTTGTTGTCTTTGTGTTCATATTTTACATTTCATATTGTGTTTTGGTGTTCAAGTTTGCATTTGTTGTCATTTATTGTTGTGTGTGTCTTCATACTTAACGTTGTATTTCGTATTTTGGTATAAACATTCATGTCAATGTTTGTATGTTTGTTCAATTTTTCTGTTTTCATGTTCAATCAGTTCGTATTTGGTGTTCACATATATATGTTGTATCATGTACTGTTGATCTTTTACTATTAATGCTTGAATATATTGTTCATATTGTTTGTAATATCAATTAGTTTTCATATTTTGTGTCGCTTAATGTTTAATATTTGAACATTTCTACTTGTATTTGGTGTTCACATCAGTGTGTTCTCATATGTTGTATCACTTCATGTTGATCTTTTAACATTAATGCTTGTATTTTTGTATTTTTGTACTTTTAACCTTAATTTAACGTCAAATACAGAGGATGTTCAACAGCTCACTGATCCTACAAGATCTCCTTGAAATTATAAGACATCAGAGATCCAATACCAAATGGGCAATATATCTACTTACTAATATTATATTCTATGTTAACAAAATAAAAGCAATTAAAAACAAATGGGACGGAAGGAGGGTAATGCGACCTATCCCAATGGATAGCCAGCCACAAGCCTGGATAAACACAGAGTGACCTTAGTACGATCTCACATATAATCACATTATAATATATCTAACAAGTATAGCACTTGCAAAAGTGAAGGTTAAAAGTTAGGGTTAGGAGACTAGGTAAATGAACAACAATACTAATAAATTAGTGGGGTTTTGATGTTTAGGAAAACAATGACATTCAAGAATAAGTAAATTAAATAAAATAATGAAAAAAAAATACTTAGATTAAAACTTAAATAAAATCAAATAATAATAAAAATAATTCATTAATTAAAAATATAAATAAATTATATAATAGATAATGAAAACAATAATAAATTAGTAAATAAAATAATATTGGCAATAAAAATGATAATAAATGAATAAATAATTATATAACGATAAAATAATATAACAATAAAAATAAATAAAAGATAGAATGAAATAAGTAAAACACTAATAAAAGTAATAAGTAAGATATAAATAAAAAGTAAAAAAAAATAATAAAATAATAATAAAGATAATAAATGAAATAAATAAATATAATTAAAAATAAAGAAAATAACAATGACCATAAAAAGTAAATAAAAATAAATAAATAAATGGTAAACAATCAATTAAAAAGGGAATTAAAAAAGTAAATAAAATAATAATAATAATGATAAATGAAATAAATGAATAAATAAATAAGAAAAATAAATAAAATAAATAATAAATAAATGAGAATATGAATGAATTGAATAAAGAAAATGAAACTATGATTGAATAATAAAAATAATAAAAGAATCAAAATAATATAGTAAATAAATATAATAATAATGAAAAAAAAACAAAAACAAAAACACAAAAAAAACAAAAACAAAAATTTAAAAAAAAATCAAAATAATAAAACAAACAAACAACGAAAAAATAAAAAGTTGTCATAGCAACTAAGGTTAGAGTTGGATCAAAGGGAGATAACTCCAATAATTTTGAAAATAGAAAGTAACTATGGAGGTATAAAACTGCAAAAAGAATGGTTAGGGTCAGAATAAAAAAAAATTACTGATCTAACAACACAAAAGTTAGGAAGTGTAAGGTTCGGGTTAGAATAAAGACGAGACCAGTGGACATGGACAGAAGTAGGGCGAGACCAAAGTAGAAGGTAAAGTAGAAGGCGAGACCTAGGAAAGTACCTTGAATAGAGGTAGGACGAGACCAGTGACAACACTATGGACTAGAGAAGTCAAAGCCGAAGGCGAGGCATTCAGGACGAGGTCAAAAATTCAATGAAACACTATAACCAAAAGTTTCAGTCAATGAATTATAGAGGCAATGGTAAAGGTGAAGTAAAAAAATAGATTAGGGTTAGGGTAAAAGCAAAATCAAAGCTGGGATAAAGATGAGACCAGAAGGCAAACCCAGCGACAACACTATGGACTAGTGAAGTCAAAGTCAAAGGCAAGGCATTCAGAACGAGGTCAAAGGTTAATGATACATTAAAGTACAACACTATAACAAAAGGGTTCAGTCACTGGATTGTAGAGACAATGGTTAAAGTTTAGTAAAAAAATTAATTAGGGTTAGGGTAAAAGCAAGGTCACAGCTGGGATAAACACGAGACCAGTGGACATGGACAGAAGAAGGGCGAGACCAGAGTAGAAGGCGAGATCTAGGAAAGTATCCTGGATAAAAAAGGGCGAGACCAGTAGGCAAGACCTGTGATAATACACAAGACAAGGTCAGGTCAAAGGCCAAAAGGTCAATGATACACTTAGCACCTCGTGAATAACGAATACAGCGCCCTCTATAATAGCACAAAAATTCGCTCCTGAACTAATTTGCATATTTTACGAAAAATTGAGGAAAATGAAAATATTTTACAAAGAATGCACTATGGAGCGCCTCGCCAAAAGTGTTCTAGGGTAACGCGTTCTACTACTGACAACATTGTATACGTTTGTCAGGTTTCACGTCTGATATATCTACAATGTAGACATTTCACATCGATACATCTTACACATAATGTAAAGTAAGTGAGAACCGAGCCGTCGGTTAAAGAACGAACAATCCATGGACAAAGGCAAAATCGGAAACACTTAGAAACAAGGACACCACTTGAGTACGGGACAAACAAGAAAAATGAAGACACACATACAGGTAAAACAAACGGACCCAATAAAATCCATAGGGTGTTATTTTTGACTTCATTACAATAACAGTTTTACCGCTTCCTTGAGCGCAGCAATAAATTTATAAAATGAAAATCGAAGCGTCAGTTTAAAACGAACAATCCAAGGACAAAGGCAACATCAGAAAGACAAAGAAACAAAGAAAGACATGCGCACGACACAGAAGTAAAACTGGAGACACACACAAAAAGATGAACAACACGGGCCCAATAAAAAAACCATGGGTGAGATCAGGTGCTCCTTTAAAAATTCTTTTAATTACAGGTATATCAACTTCTGTCTACTAAAACGGTAAAATATTTAATATTTGAGATTTATTGAGAACAAACCACGCAGTTTACAGCTCTGTTATCTTCGTATGGTGGACAGGGTAGGGCGCCACATTTTATTTTAGTCACATATAACAATCTACCATTATCGTTCCTTTTTCCACTGGGAATATATTCGGGGTGTCTGTCCACACAAATGAAAGAAGATGCACTGTACGAATAACTATCTGATGCCAAAAGTCCATTATATTCTGCTTTCCATCCACCATAGCAAGATTTTCTTCCAGGAATCATTATAGAAACATGGGTATTTGTACTCTTACATACAGCACATGGCACGTCTTCGTCTGCTGCATTTGATTTAAATATATTTTCTTGAAATTCTGCTCCCCAGAGAAAACTATCAGCACCTCCTGTTATATTAGACAACTCTGGATCGGTTGGAAGACAAAGAATGTTTGCAGCTCCTCCAAATCTAGCACTGTATTGGTTATAATTCTGCCCAGCAGCATACCCTGTAAAAATATTACGTTAAGTAATTGGTATGTAAAGATATCCTAGGATTAGGAAATGGTGAATAAAAGGATATGGAGTAAATGTACATGAGACAAAGTCTCTACAAATACATCGTAAAAACAAGCAAAGGAACAACGCTTTTATTGGTGTTCTTCATCTTAAAGTTACCATGAAGCCTTCAAAAATGAGCTTTGCTCATACCTCATAGTAAGTTCAAGACGGCCCCTAGCACCGGTTTGAGCGGAATTCTTTGCTAATTGCCGAACAACGCTACATCCATGTCTTTTCTGGTCATGGATGTGGGATTGTCAACACACATTAATTAAACTGTCAAATTGCTCTTATAATCACTGTCATCCGTTGCCCGACAAAAGCACTAGTAAGCTAGTGGACGAGAAAAACTAGGAAGATTTTTCGAAAACAGCTTTTTCAAATTCCATATTCCTCAAGTATTGAAAGCTTTCTCTATATATTGAAGGTGTCTTGATTACTCAAAAATTACGATATAGATCATGAATTGGAATGAAATGGGATTCCAATTTTCATCTTATTTACCCAAGAAAGTTTAAATTTGCTGCCCATTTAGTGTTTTAAAGGTATAGTACAGATATTGACTAATAAACAGTCTTATCATCCCCATGGTTATATCAGCCTGTAGCGCCTTTCCGCAAAAGCCGTATCTGGTTGACCCGGATATATCAGAGGTTGACCTAGATATATCAGAGGTTGACCTAGATATATCAAGGGATTCTCCCAAAGTATCAAAGGCAATAACTTTTTTTCAAGATTTCAAACGAAATCAAATTTGTAAAAATAAACATCTATTGCATTTGCTCTTTCCGATTAGGTATTCAGAACAGAATCATGATTACACAAATAGATAAACTAGATGTCAGAAAAATTGTAGAAATTAGGTCGTTGATATATGCTGCAGAGCTTTGAAGTTTTCACATTATGACGTCATAAAAGCTCCAAGGAACGATAGAATGTCATAACGACCAAAGGTTCCTGCAAAATTCATGATCGACATTATTTAGAGTATTTCGGTCAAATTATTCACCCAGTTACAAAACCTTTACCAATAAAATGATAAAAAAAACTACAAAACATGTTTTTAAGCTGAAAATTGCTGAAAAGGCGAGAATGGAATGTATGTCGAATTTCCCGCGCAACTTTGGGAGAATTTGAAAACTCAGTTCAATAATTACAGATCTAAAATACTAAGTGAAGGATGATAAACAAGTTATCGGGCTTTTGACGGCTGATGTATTGTAAAATATCACCCCGCTCGCCAGAATATGAAGCTAAGCTCACTCGCCCCTGTGCTTCATATTCTGGCTCCTCACTCGCCCCTGTGCTTCATACTCTGGCTCACAGGTTGATATTTTACGATACATAGCTGCCAAGAGTCCAATAAAATACGTCTATTTTAATGTCTATATAAAACCTACATCTATATGATATACCTTTGGAAAGAACTGAATCAGTACTTGTAGAAAAACCGGATCATCAGACATTCTTATTGGCCGAATTTGAAATATCAAAGGTCAAATCTCACATGGATAAAATCGTGCAATTTGGGGCTAGGTGTTCAATCGACTGTCGCTTATAACAGAACTGAATTACAGGAATCAAAATGACCTGGTAAACATCATATATACAGTGAAACCTGTCTAAACCGAACCCTGGCAAAATTGAAAACCTGTCTTAACCAAACATAATGTCGAGGGTCTTTCTATCAATTTTTATATATTTTGAACCTATGTAAACCGAACACCTGTGTAACAAAATCTTCAGTCCTAGAGAGGTTCGGTTGGACAGGTTTCAAGGTAGTTACTATTCATATCAAACAAAATCAATGCAGCAACTGCACTGCAAAATGACGTTATCTTACTTGCACGTGGTGTTTTTACTTTAAAAAAAGGCTTTAGTTTCTAACTGCATCTTAAAATACGTTCTGAAATTAAAATGGCCACAAATGCCCTTGCATGTTGTAACGGTCGTGTCAACGACGGATTTTGGGTTGAAAAATGTTGAAAACCGGATCTGGGGAGACACACGTTGCTACAAAAGAACTCATTTCAAATACCGTAACGACTTCTTTATTTATAAGTTGTCTCATAACACGTGAAAATATCACTAGGATCCAAAGAGACACGACAAATTGACAATCTTAAGTTGATCAGGCCTTTCGTCCATGTTACCATCTTTTCCATGGTTTGCGAGTCCGTCCACCTGTGACAAATCTTATTCGGATTTTTTGTAGTTTGGGTGTTGGTGGTGATATTTCATATATCATGGCAGTTTGCTGAGAAGCTTTATTTTGGTTACCTTTGATCTTGCGCTTTGAATTTTATGACACAACACTGCTTTTTCAATTACCAATTTCCGAGACATTCCCTAAATTTGTAAGCAATTACGGACAATTTAAGAAGGTTTTCATTGTCGTAAGACCAATGGGAAAGAGGTAAGTCATAGAAGAAAAAGAGCTCCAGACGCTACCGTCAAGCCTCTAACAGCAGTGCTCGACTGAAATGTTTACCTCTCAAAATTTGACCGAAAGTTGTCCTTATCTGTCAAATCCTCCTTTACTCAGCTAATTTGACCCGAACGGTTACAACCTAAAACCACTGGCCAAAAGTTATGACTAAATGTTCTGTCCTTCATTTGATGCCATTTCAATAGACGTTATTTACACTTTGGTCCGACATTGCTTTTATTTCACACAGGTTCCAGTAAAATAATTTTTACATCACAGAAGTAAAACATGACGTTATTATACTTCAAATATTGATTGTTCAATGACGTCAAAATGTTATTCGGAGATAAATGTGAGGTCATTCGGAGACAAAATACCCAAATGTGAATTCATGTATTGAAATCGATGACAAGGGAGTAAACCACAAACATTTCTGACCTGTTTATTCATTGGAAATTTACAATAGAAAAGATTAACACAAAAACCTATCCAGCATTGTTAAATAGAATGAGCAGATCATTATATCGCTAGTACCTTAAAATGAAATGTATCTATTATATCATCCCCTCTGTGTTGTCAAAATACTCATTCAGATGCTGTCACTATATCAGTTGGCACAGACTATACCGAATTGAAGCGGCTTATCTCATAATTTGCCACTGTCACCAGTATCAATTTATAGAGGCCCATCCGCAGAACTTCTTGGCGAGTATCCATGTGATGGACAGGAATATGCCCCGTCTATGAGGGGTTAGTCAGGTTCTTTTTCGGAAAGCATAAGCGACAAACATTATAGAAAACCCTGGAGACGCTACTTCTCAAGTATGTAATATGGTATGATATTGTTGCATTTAACGGTCGTATGAACAAAGTTGTTAGCATTGGTTATCTTTTATGCATTAGCATACCGGGAGACGAAATTTCAACCCCTATTATGGAATAATTATACAAAATGTATTTGCAATATTACATTTCAGATAGGCATATAGATACAAAAAATAATTGCAATGATGATAAAATTAACACTGAAGAACATCTATGAATTTTGAATTTTGAGGTCAGTCCAGAACAGGTTCATATCATTTGTTCGTCATGAACAGGGTACAACCTTTAGAATGGGCCAGTGACACACAGGTACTCTACTTTTGACAGGAAACTCCAAGCCCTGAAGACAATAGACAAACTCCAATTAAAGGACCCCTTCCATATTTCCATATACTCGATCAGTGCGTACTATCTATTCAAGAGTATATAATTGTTTTTGGGTCCAGATCACAATGTCATGGCGTAGGATATAGTTCGGTATTTGGCGACATTTTATCAGTTTAACTCGACCTCGATCAATTATCTGATTACACATAATTTAAAAGGTGTATTTTTACTCATGATCTGATGCGATTTGTTCATGTTTTGATAGTTAATACTACAAATATTCATACATCACCGCTTCCTCAGTATCAGGCAGACATATTATTGATTGTCTATTGATCGTTATGTAGTAGAGTTATCTTTCTTTAAATTCTGTGTTTTTAAAATCGACCAATAATTATCATATTTATGATTACATCATATTTATTTTAATACTTGATCTAATTAAAAAGTATAAATTTTCATTAAATATAAAAATATATAGATATGATGGTCTTTCAATTCTGAATTTTGTGAATTTAAATTTCTATTATTAGAATTTACATGGAAATATTTATTTTTGTATATATTAAATGTTTTAATTTGCAGAACTACAATTTGGTATCTGTCTACTGCATAATGCGTAATAAGAAAACCAGAACTTCCAAAACGATAGTTACTAATGTTTCATGTCTACTTCTATAGTACGTTTGAAATGGTTTAATAAAAGTACACTTTATAGTACCTCACTTTATTTAATGCACAAAGAAAACTCTAGTTTATCAAGGAAGGGGCTTTTATTCCTGTCTACATATACATCGTATTTCACTTTTAGAAATAAAAGATATTGCCATGTCTTTTCTTTTAAAATCTTTAATCGTTTGATTTGAATAAAAATGTGTAATGTTTAAAAAGTCCTATTATTATTATCTATAATAATAATTAGAATTATGAAAAAAAAATCAAAGAAACAAACAGCAAACAAAACTGAAATAGAAAAGACCGCTATACTCGCAAATATCTGTCAAATTAGTGATTGTATTACATGTTGCAGAGACAAAGAGTTAATCCGTTGTAAAAATCGGTAATAACACGCGTGTGCGAGACTTCCCGTGAGGTAAGTCGATTTTTAATTCCCAATACATGTAATTATAATTAAAACTGTACAGAAATGTCAACATTGCATCATTGGAGCGAGTTTACATGCGGGATGTTAACGATTTCGAGTAGTTGCTAATCTCCGTATGTCTCTAGATATTGATAGCCATTTAATTCAATTAAAATCAAATAAAAACCTAACTGCGTATTATCTAGTACATGTGCAGTTTTGACCCCCCCTTTTTCCATATTGCTAAGAAACAGAAAGGGCTAACGGTGATCCTGAGAGCTTACGACAAGAAGAATCCAAAGAAACGAACCCTATAAAAATGAAATAAAAAAATCATAAACATTAACGAATCTGTTTGTTTTGTTTTGTTTTGGTTTTGTTTGTTTGAAAATGATCCTTTTCAAAATTGTACAGGTATTATAGATATGTGAACAATCGAGTATCCCTGGATATGGATTTACCCATATCTTATCTTGTTCTACAAAATTTAGCCTTCTAAACAACAAAAGGGTCTGTTGTTTGTTTTTTGTTTTTTGTTGTTTTTTTTTTTTTTGTTTTTTGTTTTGTTTTTTTTGTCTTTTTGATTAGGTCTTAATATTGATCAGTGAATTCCAGTCTACAGACATGTCAAGCAACTGAGGCATATGCCCTTGTCATTGACATATACTCACTGAATAGATCAATAACTAACATCGAAGGAAAAAAGTTTGAAATCAAAAATAAAAAGCGGCAGATCAGATTCAACTCAAATGAAAAATGGAAACAACTTGACAAATACAAAAAATAAACGAAAATGAACAGAAACGCCACACAACTAAAGCAGTAGCAACGTAAAACCCCATAAAATTTTTGAGGTATCATAAGGTGCTCCAAAAGGATAAGCATGATGCGCTCCACACATAAAAATTCTATTATAATGGCATCAAACACAGGACAAAAACATTCAGTCATAACTTTCGATCAATAGCTTTATGCCGGAATCAGTCGGGTCAAAACAGCTAGAAAAGACCAGCTCAAAAAACTGATTATTAATGCTGTCTGTGAAATTTTGATATGTTCATAGACAGCTGAGCTGTTAACGTGACGTAATCATAGGGATATATTCCCGTCCTGATCATATGCACGTTTCGTCATCTAGCCTCTTCTGTGTCGCCTTGAATTTATCCTGCTTAAGATTCCATCCAAGTTCCCCTTGGAGCCCAGCATGAACCTCATCGAACTAATGAATCTCTCCTCCAAGCCCCCATTCACAATATTGAAGAAGCTGATATACTTTTCGTCCGTTTTGGAAACGGAGGTGATCTGCACGTTGTCAGATCTTAATTTCATTTTGAACAGATGAGCATCATACCCACTGTGATTGCGGCAGACTGTAAGTACGTACTCCGGGAGCTGAAAAAATCTTAATTGCATTAATTGTGTGCTGCAACCCGATACTTTCCGGTGAGGTGGTCAAGGTTGCAAACCTTGTACCATTTCAATTTACCATTGCAAATGTGGTAGCATATACTTGCCTGAAAGTCTTCACCGGTATTTGTAGACTCCGTAGGCCTATTTAAGGTAGTAGACCTAGGTTAAGGGAGATAACTCTTTAAATCAGTAAGACGTTTGAAGCAGTCAGTTTCATCAATGCTTTGTAAGCACTGATGTGAAAAAGACTTAAAAACATCTGTGTTAAAAAGAAGCTTAGAACCTTTTTATGAAAATGATTTAAACAAACATACAAATGATTTTTAGGAGTTATGTCCCTTAACCTAGGTCTACTACCTTAACTCAATAGCCGAAACCTAATTGCTTTTGGTATGCGTGTGAGCAGGATTGAATGGATCAGGCTCCTTTCAAGATTGTGGTCATGGGGTTAGTAGTGTACCTGTATTGGGTTTTATTCGTATGTTTACTAAACTATAGGGTAACTGGACAGATGAAAGGGAGGTGTGGGTACCCATATACCGGTTTAACCCTACCTCTGGCTTTTTTAAACGCCGGTTCCAAGTCCGGCTGTCCCGAGTTCCTATCGTTGTTTACGTTTGTCTTTCGTCTTATTTGTGTTTTTCCTGTGTAGTTCCCTTGCAGATTGTGGCATGTAATTTTAATTTTCAGCCATTGTAGGTGTTTCCTGTTGTCCCTTTTATTTCATTTTCATGCATTTAGCTTCTCTGTGCGGCATTCGAAATCGATTTCGAATGTGTATATGGTGAAAGGAATTTCATCATGGTTTTGTTATTTTTTAGGACCATGGTGGTTCCTTAGTTCAACATTTCGATTCAAACGTCATCCATTTGGTTACAATATTCCATAATGTCATCCAAGATGCCCTGTCTCGTGTGGTGAGACAGACAGTTACGACAGAAGATTTCATAACCGTCTTCTAACATTTGAAAGACGTTAAAGGCACTTTCTTTCGTTGGTCAGAAATAGGAAATCTACTGGATTCGTACCGGTGGTCTTAGATATCAATCAAAAATATACCTAATGTACTGAGTTATGCGGTAGGTATGTTTGCAACTATGTCATCCTGATGTAGAGTCGGCATGAAGCCAACTGCAGCTTTAATTCGTTTATGTGGATTTCCAGCTCCTCGGTATGTCCAAAGGCTAACCCGCTCCTTATCTTGCAAATTTCTTTGAGCTTGACCATCATGAATGCAATATCCAAACCAAGGTCCGGTGATTGAGTGAAGGTGGAAAGGTCTGATCGGAAGTAGACAATGACATAGGTTTTCTCTCCGGTCGTGGTATTCGTGTCTACTATCTCCGCTATACCAAATACATCATTCGGTGCCTGAACTCGATCTATGGCTTTGATCTCCTACTCAACCAAGGCACTTATGATATCCTGTTCCACCAATTGTAGCAGATTCTTTCTCCTGAGCTGAAAGTACTTTTTGGTGTCGCGGTTCTTTGCTAGCGCTTTTAGATGTGTCTTGCTGAAGATATCCTTGCGGGCGAATTTCCCGTGAATCCCGTTAATTTCCGTCTTAATTCGTCCTGCTATATTCCTTCAAACCTCATCCTTCTCTATTTGATGGATGGTCTTCATGGTCTCTTGCAATTTCCCTTCGTCGATTCGCTGCATGTCCAGAACGTATGTTTCCCTACTTCTGATCGGCTTCTAATCGTAGCTTGACTTTCTGAGCGTTGAAGTTTTGACACTTCTGTGTCACATTTGGGTTATGCAAGCAGTAGTGCTTGTATAACCCAAACTTGACACAGAAGTGCTTTTTGGGTTGGGGCTGGATTGAGGTGTAATCCTTAAAAAGGAGTCCTTGTAGCGATACATAGTATCATTAGATGATGCAATACCTTTTTTATCTTTCCCATTTAAGGTGAAATGACTAGCAATCGGTACGAAAGCAATAATTCTGGCATTTACCCTACGCTTAATCTTCGATTCCTACAGGTATAGAAAAAAAAACTTTTAAAAAGAAGAAATTAACTAATTATATATATCTATATAATTATGTTATTTCCTCTCTAGAAACCATGAATTTTTTGTTTGTCATCGGATCAGAACGAATGAGATGTCTTTGTTAAAGAACATGTTACTTTTGGTTTCGTTTAGTTCAGAACTTCGAGGAAATTATCAAAATGTGGTTTTCTGTGCGATAGGCCTCAATGCTAAATTATGTTCCACACGCTGGAGACCATATTTTTGTCTGATATGATGAAATGTGCGTTAAGTGAAAATATTCCAAGGAATATTCCTGTATAGTGTTTGCTTCAGTAGGTACAGAAAAAAACTGTGAAAAACCAGCAGACGAATTGGCGTCGGATGATTGCGATGTCATTAAACAAATCTCAAATGGTTCTGATCATAATGTTTTTCGTGTCTTACAAAATCATGTAATGTTGTGTATATTACAATTCTTTGACTAATGTAGTCGTCGGGTTATTCCGTTATCCCAGACCTGCTTGGGTCAGTTGTCAAAAAATAACGCCAAAAGGGAGAAAAATGGCAAAAAAGTAGTCAATTTGGCAGTGCAAGACAAAAAACTGAGACTCTCTAGAGTAAGATTTCTAACGGTTTGGACCGAGAAAGCTTCATACTTAAAATCTTGCATATGGGTTGTCTGCAATTTTTCTGTCTGGTACTAATTGTGCTTATAGTCAATATTTTATGATTCAGATTTAACTACAATTAGCTGAAACTGAATAGATTTTTTTTTAAATGTTCGGAATTAGGAACACGTACAGAATTCTGCACCAACAAAATCGCACAATTAACAAGTCCCGTTAAACAAAAAGCAACAATACAACTGTAAGGTGTTCATTATACATTAGACACAAACGTAGCATTGAAACTTGAAGGTCAGCAGTTTAATTAAAGTGACAATGAACAGAAACTATTTAAATATTTTTACTATATAAAGTGACGTCACAATAAACATAAATTTGCATAAAATAGATATCTAACTTGCACAATAACATCTATATAGAAATACGCTGCAACGTACTTATACGCATTAACTTTCGGTCATTTGTTGAATATTTTGTGATAGCCATATTGTGACCTAAGTAGCGAAATTAGTATGTTATAAAATTCATGACATTAATACATATTTTTGTTACAAGAAGTTTTAGTATCTCTAAGACAACGACAGTAGAGGTCTAAAGGAAAACTGATATGATTTTCACATTAACCAACGTACAGAGACATGGCAAAAGCAGGAATAACAAAGAATGGTAAAAAGGGGTACTTCATTCGAATTCTACCGAAATATAATTCAAAATTGAGCATTCTCAGGGTCTGTATTTTTTTTCAAAATTGAACCGAATACTGACAGTAAAATAATCTGTGATGAAATATTCAGTGCAAACATAAATACCTGAATACACCAACTTGGTATTTGGCGCACTACAGTTTGTCCTTCCCCAACGGATATAGGTTGAACCAGCATCTGAAAATAGATATACATTTTCCTTATAGAATCTTCGTTAACGTTTGCAAAGAATATGAGTATGAAAAATGATAAAACATGTCGAATTTAAAAAATCAAACATTCTAAATTTATTTAACTGCTTCATTGATAAACTTAAAATATAAATCGTAAACATGAACCAAAGTGCAAAAAGTGAAAACAAACAATCTGTATCGACATGGTAATTGGAGATAATTCTAAATTGTCTTACCAAGTGAGAGATTGCAACGGACATTCGTATTCTCGGTTAATCACACGAAAGTCGAGTAATCGACTACTATTTGTCCTCTGGGACTGTGATTTAATTGCGTAGCTTCATTATTGATCGATCGATTAAAGTTTAAGATTTGATGGGTAATATTTCCACTATATAAGGCCGAGAACAACTAAATCAATTCTAAATTTTATAGGAAAAAAATATAATGGCGGACGCGACAGTGCCCCAGTTAAGTACCATGTATTTAAAGAATATGTTGTTAAAAAGTGAAATCAATAGATGAACACATTGGAAAAAAGTGGTAGAACTGACATGACGTCACAAGTGATATATAAAAAGGATGGAATTCCAAAGTGGACATATTTTCGGAAACCTACAAGATCTGCATGCTCTACAACTCCAAATCAAAACCCCAGAAAGAAGCAGTGTAACCACAGTCCAAAGAAAGTTCAGCTGGATGAGCACACCCAAATACCCAAATATGTGTCGCAGTGTCGATAAAGGTACATTTTGTAGACCAGGCACAAGGTCTGAAGCATGTCCAGATAAAGAGGAAGAAAGTAATTCTGCAAAAGCAAAAAAAAAATAACTCAAAAATTGTATTGTAAACATTGAATACGTTATGCTGTACACGTGGGTGAATGAGTTACCTCCATCCAAATATTGTCAGAAAGAAGAACTCATAACAAAAAATATCGAAATAGGAAGCTAAATTCAGTTCCAAGGACACCCAATGAGTGCAATTCACGTAATGGAGCTTCAGTATTTTTAGGTGTTGAAATTTGGATAGAACCGTCAATTCCTACAAAATGCAAGGTAAAATTTTCATTTAAGACAAGTCTGACACCTTGGCTGGTGAATGCTCTCGGGGATCTCTTGTCCACCTGCAGTGGTTTCAAAAATATAAAATTTAACAGAGTTGCATAATAATTTTGCTATGATGAACGCGTGTTTCTTGCAATGTTTATTTCGGTTATATTTGAAAGTGCAAACAGAGGCGTCGTTATGACCTATCATCAACCGAACACGTGAAATATCTCTTCCAATAGATAATTGCGAAAGCACTAAAACTCACGATTATCTGGACTTATCTCAACGTCAACAACCTTTACGATCCGGCGTTGTCACAACTGCTACCCACAAGAGACTCTAGGTGGAGGGATCCAGAGGAGGTGGATTATCCCGATGACCATAAAAGTTTGTGCTATGGTGTACTGTAACCTGGTGTACCTAGAGGAGCTCCACGATGCTCACTGTGCCTATCCACTACCGCTAGAGATTTTGGAGATTAAAAAGGTGCTCAAGCCAGTATCATATCTCAACAAGGATGAAAAGTAGTCTTAACTACATGAATCTCAAGATGTATTTTGTGATGCGCATTTAGTTCAACCAATGAAACGAATCATTAGCTTCAGGCATTCAATATGTTTTAAGCACAAACATGTAGATCTGAGCATTGCATATCATGTCAAGGCCAGGGTCGACTCTGAAAAGTCGATATTTGGTTGATCAATAACAAGAAGAAGACATTTGACATTGTCAGACTGGATCAGGTCGATTAAGTCACTAATCATGAATCGTATCCGGCGCTTGAAAACATCTATGAAAACTAGAACGCCCAGCATATTTGATGACCCTCTTGTTGCTAAAACATTGACAAACCTCCAGGAAAAATACGTCATAGTACCTACAGACAAAGCTTCTAACAATATTGTGTTTGTATGCAAGAAACACTATTTAGACTGTCTTGTTAAGGAGATGGATATTGACACTTCATCTGGCAATCCTACTTATTCCCCAACTACATTATCAAGGGACGAGATAATCACAAATCACACTTCTGTGTTAGCATCATTCGGTATCAAAGTTGATGAGAGTAACAGTTATCTCCCTTATATTTACTGGGTGCCTAAGCTTCACAAGAATCCCTACAAACAGAGATTCATTGCAGGATCTGCCAGATGCACCACTAAGCCCCTATCCAAACTCCTTACCACTTTACTGACTGCAGTTAGAGATGGTCTAAAAAGCTACTGCGAGAAAGCCTATTCCACGAGCGGCGTGAATCAGATGTGGATTCTTAAAAATTCCAAAGATCTCCTTGAACAGCTCTCCTGAAACAGTCTCGCATACTGCAATAGCATTCAAACTTTTGATTTTTCTACCCTTTATACAACTCTTCCCCATAATAAACTTAAAACATTAATTTCCGATCTGATACATCAATGTTTCTGTACAAAAACCGGAGAACGCAGGTATTCCTATCTGGTAATAGGAAAAGATAAAACATATTTTGTAAAGAACCACACTGAGTCAAACAAGAAATACAGTGAAA
>MJUU01017473.1:0-15679 GCA_002080025.1 Modiolus philippinarum | reverse complement strand
TTAATTCGTTACTGTAGAGCGTGCAGTACATACAGTGACTTTGTGGAAAGAGCAAAAGCACTGTCACAAAAACTGCTGAGTCAGGGATATGTTCAGCCTTTGTTACTTTCGTCCCTTCAGAAATTCTATGGCCGTCACCACGACATCATAGATAGATATGAAATGTCAGTGTCACAAATAAAAACTGACATTTTCAGCTAGATTCGCGTCTTCACTGATTTGACATTACCGGTTTCGACTTTACCCTGGATTGACCCACTGACAGTGTGACGGGTGCTGTGCACAGAGCAGGACATGCTTACCCTTCCGGGGCACCTGATGTCATTCTTGTTTATTGAGAGTTCACACTGTTAGTGCTTTAGTTTTTTGTGTTGTATATGTAACGTTCGTGTGTTTTGTGGGCATGTGGTTTCTTTGGTCTTCCGTCCTTTGTTGTTCTTGCTTTTGCCTTGTCTCTGGACTTTGATTTGTGTAATCTTGTGCTTTGTTCCTTCGGTATTCTACTGCCGTTGTTTTTTAATTACGATCGTAAGACTTTCTGAACCGAGATCCTGTCATCAGCCTAAGTTTTATAATTCGGTCTAATTGGGGGCTTGCACCTTGGATAACTCAAAAATCTCAGCCAGATACAAGTCCCATATACTCTCCGACGTCGTAAGCATTTTGCCTTCGATATGAAAAAAAAATAAAACCGTATAAACAATATCAGTGATTATGAATATCATGATCAAATCTACCAAAGTACTACTAGATTGTCCGAAAAGACACTTGAATAGAAAATTGCAGAGAATTATATCAGTTGAAAGAAAGTTGGTGGCTAAAAAAGCACCTGAAACAATATTCAATAGATGTGCGGTTTTGATACAAACACGAATGTCTCCCCCGATACATATTCCTGGAGATGAGTTGTATCTATCGATGTTGCCATTGCATTTCAATATTACTGAATTTGGTTAAAATCCAATGAATGATGTGGGAGAATTAAAATTCAAAATTCTATTACGAAAAGGAGCATAACTCCCAACAAAAATTGGCCAATCAATCAGGCCATACAAAATGCAAAAGTAGGCATGAAGTTCATTAATCCTTTGAAGTTTTCTTGAAATCCGATGAAAGCTGTTGGAGAATTAGCGTCCACAAGTTTAATTTTGCAAAATTCTAAGTCAAAAAGGGGCAATTCTCAAAAAAATTCCGGTCAATCTGGCCAGACGATATGCACAACTAGGCAGGATGTGCTACAATCTTGTGAAGTTTGCTTCAAATCGACTGAAAAATGTAGGAGAATTAGCTGGATTCAGAAAAGAATTCGTGCGTTTCAATCAGAAGGGTAAGATGATTATCGACCTGGACATGCATGGGCATGTGATCCATAATTAGCTCGAAGGGACTCTGTGAGACGATTTGGTTACCAAGAAATGAAATTCCAAGACCAAAAACATGAAATAGCTGGCAGTCAAGATGTGGGCCCAAACATACAGCATAAAAAAGAGATGTTCACAACAATACCTTGGTAAATCCGCTGTTCCAATAACAAAATACCAAAGTTACTATCCAAAGATCGAATCAAAGTACCCCTTTTCCTTAGATTCGTCCAAACCTGGGGGGGCTGGAAGGAGTGTAAGTAGGAGCTTGAGTCTATTTAAGGTCAGTTTTCTTGATTCATGTGTTCATTAGCCCCTTCTTACGGGGACTAACTTTCACAACTTGTTCGATATGCACGAGTATGTAGTGATGTTTCTGATTTCAACGACCGAAATCTTTGTCTAACTGAACAACGTCTGCACCAAGGGTTTAGATATCATAAATTGATAAAAACATTCTCTAAATTTTATCATAGATACATTGACTTGTTAAGAAAATTTGGTTCTACATGCAGGGCTCTTATACAACAGGGTATTTCACATACAAACTTCTATGAAATTATCATTTACAAAGTGCATAAATTCAAAAATTTACTTCCAAACTTATTAATCCGTTGAACAAACTTAATTATAAAGGATATAAATACAGCATTGTTGTTAAATCTTTACTTCTGGTTTTTGCTGGCAAAGATATTGATCACCTCCTAAATGCATAACACCATCACTAAATTAAAAAAAATCATATGGGCAGTATTTGGCGTTGCACAATATCTTGTTCTTCTTTCCTAATTGATGATGTTGTTATACGAAATCTATTTAGAAGTATTTCAATTGAAGTTTCATATGTAAGAATGCTTGATATCATAGTCAACGGAAATTATGGACTTAGATAGCTGTCAGCAAGCATTTGTCAGGACAGTACCCGTGTGTATTGTCTTATGTTTTATGTACTTCATTGCAAAGGTACTCGTCTTCATGAGTTGGACTTTTTCTAGTTTGATTTTTACTGCATGTCTTTTTGTGCATTTATTTTTCAGCCATTCACCACATATAGGGGAGGGTTTGGATCCAAGAAAACGAGTTTATCCCCACCGCAATTTTTTACCTGTCCCAAGTCAGGAATATGCTGATCATTAGCTTGTCCTTATCTTCTTATAAAATTTTGGTTTCTTCATGTTTGCGTTGATGGATGTGTTTTTTTCCATTGTTTATTCACTTCTTTACCTTTTATGGAGCCATTTAGGGCTTGCTATATGGTGTGAGGTTCTTCACTGTGTTGTGACCCCTAAATGCTTTGTTTTGGGTCGTTTTAACCTGGAGATGGGATGTTGCCTCCTTGACATTTACACCATTTCCTTTCTTTTTCATATTGTACAGGGTAACCTTTCCACTTTACATAACCTCGAACCTCTTCCAGTATTTTATGCGATAAACATCTTAGTTGAAGCGCTAGAGTTCTGGCGTGTAGAAGGATCCTTGAATCTCTTTGTTTTTGAAGCCCTAGGGTAAAATTTCAAATGCATATCGAAACTAGAACCAAAATCATAAATCCAGAATTCAATATAAGGATCGTATACAGACATTGAACATCAACCATAAAGACAAAACAAACAGAAAGTAATATAAACGCCACAAAAATAAATCACTTAAAGTGTGAACCCCTAAAAACAGGAGTGCTATAAGGTGCTTTGGGAGTACGAGCATGACCTGCTCTACATGAGACACCCGTCACACAGCTAGTAACATATACGATGGTGAAAAATCTGTTCACTAGCTGATTGGATGATCTTTTCTAATTCTACGTCAAAACCATCTTTTAGAAGCACCGGGTGAGTTTAAAGAGATTGGGCTCAAACTGTTAAACACCTAGGCAATCGTTTGCATCGGGTTCGACAGGCTGTATTGGAAATGTGATCAGCTATTCCACGATTGGTTAGTCTTAGTACCGATGTTTGCATGAATACAAAATTCACCATAGAATCCAGAGATGTGAGCGTGAGCTGAAGACCAACAACCAACTGGATAATGTCATCTCCATTCACCTAGAAATGTCTACTGATGACCAATGACACAGTTGGGGATGCGTTTACCGATCGTGGTGCTGGGGCATCAATCCCCTAAGGTCTCCAGCAATATTCAATATGGTACTCTCCCTGCGAAATCTGAAACTATAGTCTGGTTGGTGCCGTTAGTTTGAACTGAGAACATCTCAGTTTGCTTTGCATTGTATGTTTAAAGTAAGAACAGCTCAGTAACTAATATTCATCACTGAAGGTGTATTTTACAGTGAGACTCGTAATATTGAATTTCGAATGTTTGGAATATGTCATTTGGACACGCCGTTCAGAGGGAGTCTGAATATAATTAGTTTTAAGTTTATAAGTAAGAAATATGCAGTGGAATAAATTGCTTCGTGTCCTCAAAATAACCAAAACTGTTTTTTTTTAATCAACAATAATATCCTAAAATATAACAGAAATATAACAGAAATCTTACTTTTATCGTTAGCTACTTCCGCTTTAAGAGTTGAGATTTCAGTTTGCATTGTGTTTACAAGTTGTGTCAGTGACTGAATATTCCTATTTAATTGCTCTACTACGTCATGGTCGTTCAACAAAAGACGGTTTTTGATTTCACTACTTTCTTCAGAGCCTAATGTAAAAACTATCTGACACAGAATGATAGCAACTGAGAAAATCAATATGATCCTAACTGACACCATTGTGACATTGATAGGGCTTCACTTTAATATCTATATAACAAATGTTCTTGTTAAAGATAAAACAGGTTAGTTGGTACGATTCATACAAATAGGTTATCAAAGAATAATTTTTGGGGTAAATGACATAAAAGAGGCGGCAAAGACTTTTGAAATGTGCTCTCAATACCTTCAAGTTATGTACACGTGGTTATGTACGTTAATTAAGAGATCATATAAATTGTCTCTGTATTAAGAAAATCTATTTTTTCATGCCTCATAGATGTATATTTATTCAACACATCTTTCAGTTTTGGTCCTTCAAACCTTATCTGCATTGACGAGACATGGTTAATTTACTAGGAGGCCTTATCTGCTTGAAAAATAAGCTGGTCTGGTCTCTAACAATTCCAGTGGAGATTGAGAATATTTAAGCTGCCTGCATGGTATTAATTTGCTAATTTGCGTAATTTTGACCTTCTGTTATATTTCATTTAAATATTATACGTTTTACGACAAGTTTATGTAGGAAAAATCACGGTCCGAGGATCGAACCTACACTACTTTCCTGTTATATCAAACGACATTGATATAACCACGAGGCTACATTAAGCACTTGATGAATAGATGTAAGAAAATATATTTAAAGTGTCAAATACAATCTAATCGCTATTTATAAAAATAAACAAATATTTGACACAAGATCAATATAAAAGACAAATTTTCCGTATGTAGAACAAAAAATATATATTTATTAACTACTTGATGCATATAGCCTTAATAAAGTAATGAATATACACGAGTAAAAGATTCTATTGAGATGTCAGTATTCATTTTTTCACATATAAAATTCTGTATATCAAATAAATTGCACGGTCTTTAAGTTAGTTAAAGTTTGTTTCAGAGTAATTAATTGATTTAAAGTGCTTCTTAAGACAAGAGGCTCTCAAGAGCCTGTATCGCTCACCTGGACCATGGCCAACATGGATAAAAAGCCATTTCCAATAGGAAAAACAAAACATAAAATTTAGCAGAATACTTTTTTTCTAAAATTACAGTATTCTTGTTCGGTTTCTTGTTCGGTTTTCAATGGATCCACCATCCATTACATCCCATAACAGAACATTAAAAAAAAATTGGGCAGGGGTTCCCCTTATAATCAAGGTAATACATAATGCTGAAATTGAAACATTCAGACCACAATTCAAATAAAAACTCAAAAATTTGTGCAGAGGTTCCCCTTAAAATCAAAAAGGCAAATGTTAAAACTTAAAACTATGTTCCAGATGGTAGCCATCTTGGATGAGGTATGGACCTGCCAGATACATTTTTTTGGATGGGACCTCCTAAGGACCATTGTGGCTTAGTTTGGTTCTAATTGGACCAGTAGTTTCTGAGAAGATCTTTGAATGTATATTATAGGGTCCAATGTTAAAACTATGTTCCCGCTGGCGGCCATCTTGGATGAGGTACAGACCATCTAAGGGCCATTGTGACTAAGTTTGGTCATAATTGGACTTGTAGTTTCTGAGAAGAAGATCTTTGAACGTCTTTTCCATAGGGTCCAATGTTAAAACTTTGTTTCCACTTGCGGCCATCTTGGATGAGGTACGGACCTGCTGGATACCTTTTTTGGGAAGGACCATCTTAGGACCATTGTGACTAAGTTTGGTTATAATTGGACTGGTAGTTTCTGAGAAGAAGATCTTTGAATGTCTTTCCCATAGGGTCCAATGTTAAAACTATGTTCCCCGCTGGCGGCCATCTTGGATTAGGTACGGACATGCCGGATATAATTTTTAAAGGGGACCACCCAAGGACTATTGTGACCAAGATTGGTCCCAATTGGCCCAGTGATTTCAGAGGAGAAGATCTTTGAATGAAAAGTATACGACGGATGGACGACGGACGGACGACGGACGCCAAGTGATGGCAAAAGCTCACCCTGGCATAGCCAGGTGAGCTAAAAAAGGATGGTTAAAATGCCTTTGCGCTGCGCGCTCAGGCATCTTGACCACACCTATTCTTACGAATTCAATTGATTACTCTGAAGCATACTTCCTAATTAAAGTTATCTCGTATAAAATTTTCTCTTTCAGATTTTGGTGAAAATTTTTGTACAAGAAGTGTTTAATACTGATCAAAGTAGAGTAAAAATTTAAGCCTATGCTGTTCAGAAAACCAATATTTCTCAGTTGAAACGATTAAAATTTACCATAATTTTTCATGCTTACTTTCACTACATAATTTTTGCATTTGAAATAATTTTTTATCATATGCTTACTCAAGATATGTGTTTTTTTTTTCGCATGTGTCATAAAAAAAGGATGAAGCCAGTCATATCTTCAGGAGGAGGGGGTAATATGAAATCCGTATGGTATGACACGGGCGTGTAAAATGAAATTCGTATTACATTTGGTAAAATATGGACTTTTCAAAATGGCGATGGACGATTTTCCAATTCACGGAATAAACAATGATTCATTTATTTCAGTATGATTTTACGGAATAAGGTTATAAAACAATTTATCTATTTACCGTGAAAAACCAAAATTTTTGCGGATTTTTAGTGTACACCCGTGACAAGTTTCTTACTTTTATGTAGTTGTTCCAGTGAATAACCCGCATTGTTTTGAAAATGCTCTGTCATTTTGTTATGAATAATTAAACAGTGTTGGCAAAAATTAAGCAAGATGTTCACCTTGAATCAATTTCCAGTTATTCCAGGACCCTTTACCAAATATAAGCGTTGACAATAAATGTAAGTGTTTGTCACACAAATGTAGATCAGTAAGCTGTGACGAAACCTGCCTAATCTCCATGATCTCATTTGCATGATCTTCAGAGCAATTTATGTACAACTTCCAGTACAAAAGTGCTTACATTTAATAGCACGAGATACATGGCCATTAACTTTCTTTTTCCTTTGAAAACGAGACACGGCAAACAAGAGGGAACTATCTGTTGAAGTGTAAAACACACACGCAGGGAAAAAAATGGGACTGCAAAAGCCATTTTTTCCTATTCTATACTCATAAGTGAACATTGTAGTGTTTCATTCTTGTAAATAGCGAGTAGTAATACGAAATACCGAAGTTACTCTAAATTGAAATAATGATATCAAAAATGAAACCAACATGCTCCCATTGAAACAAATTCCGATGAAAACGGCACTGACTAAATGACACACAATTACATATGAATATATTTTTTTAAACTTCATTTATATGAAATAAAAAAGAGGAATGCTGGTCAATTGTTGAAGTATATGATAAATAGTTTATGATATGGCATTTTTCAAATAATTTCCCATATCATCCCTCGACTAATATTACCCCTCTGGCCTTCGGCCCTCTGGCTAATTTGAATGTCTCTGGGTCATATTGGATATGATATGAAAAATGCTTTATAATAATTTCTATTTATTCATTACAAATTTTATCAGTACGGCTTTTATATACCAAAATCAAGTCCTGAACGGACCAAATCATATGGGGAAACAGGGTATCTTTGATGCCGACTATACAAAAAACGAGACGGTAAAAATTGTTTAAAATTGTTTGATGAAGACAGGAACATAATATGTAGTTTTAATGCTTAAAATATTAGTAAATTAAAACGAATGGAAATCTTAAGGCCTTCCCAGGTCTAACCCCTAAAGACTAAAGCTTTTACATCATAGCACATAAAGGATTGAGATATTTTTATTGAAAGTACCGGTCTTTGATTTTGATCGAATGTAAGTGACTTTTTCTTCCTTAAAATATGAGAATGGAGAAGCAAAGTATCTGCCCCTTTTAGCAAACAATTAACTGTGGCGTCAGGGTTTTTAGTGATGATTCGTCATAGATATTGCCGTTGAATCATAAACATTTTCTAGAGTGCAAGTCTTACACTGAAAATGGCCATTTAAGGAGGAAACTTGAATATGCGCCTATAACTCAATTTTTAGAAAATTGTCTCATAAGTAGATAGTATCTATCTTTGATAGGTGAATTGATAAATACCATTATCGCTAATTTGCTTGATTTTCAATTGTTCCCGAGCGACGATAATTCTATTATCACCGCACTGCGCTGATATGAACATATTATCGTCAATCTCTATGGAACGTTAGCAACAGCGTATTGATATCACGTCGCGTGACGTTTGGTGAAAAAAATAATCCCATCAAAGAAAGCGCTACATTTAACTAAAAATTACATGTTTAACCTAAAAAATATTTCAGTAGAAAAAGAAACATATACCTCGTGTCTATTAATAACAAAATTAGCGATAAAAATACTATTAGTAATTTGTTTTGCTCGGATGGATTTCTCAGCTCGTATTGCATCTCGTGCTTCGCACTCGATGCAATACAAGCTGAGAATTCCATACTCGCAAAACAAATTACCAATAGTATATAAGAATTACAATAAAACTTTTGAAAATGAAAAATTGTGATTAGATTAAACCAAAATACTGGAAATACCACAAACTGAAAAATCAACTAAAGACTGAGATATGTACTAGGATAATTCTCAGTATATTTTAACAAATTTGTAAAACTTAGATATTTCAAGATTCACAATAAATCGAATCAGCACCGAATTACTGACTATTGGTATGGTGAATACCTTTATGTATTAACAGTCCACCAGTGACTTAGTTTTATTGCTGCAGATGGTTGTTTCGATGACGTATATGTTTTCATTGCAGATCAACTATACAGCAGTTAAAAATCAAATATACAGAAAACTGTACCGTTTGACAACAAGGTAAAATCTTGGCTTTCAAATGCTTTTTAAATCTATATAAAGATTTGCAGGTGCTTGGGCGATTTAGAATATTATAGTCATATAATCTCAGTTTCGGTAAGAAAAAATATTCTAATCTTTTTTTCTTTTTTGATCTTCAAATAATTAATCTGTTGTGACATTTTGTGAAAATAAGTAATTTGTGCTGCAGATTTTCAAGAAAAGAAATAATTTTTTCAGGCTAACATTGTCCAAGCCCCCTTCTGACAATGAAATTGTCGCCTACTAAGCATGTGTAAGATACACGTATGCTGGTCAATAAATCTGTCGAACTTTGACCTAGACATTCAACTGAATAATATTGGCATTACAGCATTCTTTTTATTTTAATTTGTTTGAGCTCACGCAGGTTTTGATGTACATGGATGTATGTAGATTTTGATCTGTTTGTCCGTCTATCTGTCCCAACTAACGGGTACTTCCTTTGTGTAATCAATTCTTATCCTGGTTTTAACCTAAGGGTCTCAGACTTTGCAAAGTTGAACTAAGAAATTTTTAGCAATTTTCTAGTCTTACAGTTTTCTGAAGAGTACTGCTGATATAAACTTGGAAAATGTGCACCTCCCGTTTTGATCGCATTTTGAATATTTTCCAGATTTTCAAGTTGAACACACAAACACATGTGCACACAGACAAAAAACACCGTGTTTATTTATGATATTTCGTTGTTACGAAAAGGCAAAAGCACACTAGTCTGGTGTTATTTACTATATAAGGAATTAGAAAACACAATTAAACTTTTTTGATGCTTTATTATGAGGCAAACACAAACAAACAAACAAACAAATGGGATTATACCGAAATTCTATTCCGTCATTAATAAAAGTAAAAAATAATTTGATGTTGAACAGTTTAATTTTTCTTTATTTGAGTTTTTTTTGACACAGATCTACATTTGTAGTTCAGTTTGACCATTATCCTGATATTGGTTGACGTTAATAATCGCTATAGAGTGCCGTTTTCCAGCAGATACTTTCATACTGTATCCAAGTCCACCGTTTGCACTTGATTTGCACATGAAAGGAAGTTTTATCATTATGCCAATCTCATCCAATTCTTTGATAGCAGTGTTAATATTCGATAATGATAAAGTTATTGGTGTTTCAAGTTCTCATTAGGGACCGACCATTTAACTTGAAAAGGGGGGGGGTTAATGGTTTTTTTCTAAAACAATATTTTGGATCTGATTTTATGTGAAAAAAATATTTTGGCTGCCAAAATGATGAAAAAAAATTTTCTGAAGGAGGCTTTCTGCCCAAAAAAATAATGTTAATTTTGAAAAAAAATATTTTGTTGATACGCATGCAAGAAATAAATAATTTGTTTCGCGCGAAGAAAAAAAACCATAACCNCCCCCCCCCCCCCCCCCGCCTTCAGGTTAAATGGTCGGTCCCTTAGAAAAAGAAACTGCAATGAACAAAATCAGATATGATAACTGCTAATGGCCTATCTATTTATGTATATATATATATCTTGTTCGTTTATATATAAAGATTTAACGAAACCGGAAAAAGCCTCAAATGATGAAAGCACAAGACACGCAGAGGTTTTTCTAGAATTTATTTGTTACTATGGAAGCACTTTTATTCATTGACATCGTGGTTTTCATAAATATCACTATTTCGATGGTTCTTAAATTCGTGGTTTCGAATTCTATGCATCAAATCTTAAGTTTGAAATGCTTTTCGTTGGGAACTTAATTTCATAGTTTTAGCGAACCACGAAATCCACGAAAATTGGAACCCCACGAACAATAGTACTTTCACAGTATCACGTAAGGAAAACACAAACACACACAAGCATCCAAACATAAGTTCATTTTGAGCCACAAATCAACGGCAGCTTATCAGAGCTTTTCAATTCTTTTTGATCATCATTCTGATGTACGTTGGACGTAAAAATATGCTATCCGTTGTCTTTTTCCAGAAGACTCTTCTAGAGTCAGTTCCTGTGAATGGACCATTCAAATTAGAATTTCCACAAGCATTGAACCAAAATCCAGATCTCTGTATTAGCGATGCACAACTTCCGTAACGTTTATCATTATCTCTGTCTTTAGTACTAAATTTCATTCCGTTGATATTTCTAGAATAACTTGTTGGTGTTAATGCATTGCCTGTAATATAACAACTAGAGGCTCAGAGACTGAGCCTGTATCGCTCACCTGGCAAAATGCTTCTACACAATGCATGACTAAAAATGATATTTTCTTACCAATGGGGTCAAATGTTTAGCTATGTTCTTCACTAGCACATGTCTTTTTGTCTGATCCTATTGAAATGAATAATTTTTGCAAAGGACCTTCTATACATTTAGTTAAATTTATTTGATTAGTTTTAGAGATGATGATTATAAGGATGGTTATATCATTCATGGCTCTACTTTTAAACAATGTTCCGCACTAGAGGCCATTTTTTTAGTTAAATCCAATTGAAATGAGCAATTTTTGTAAAATACCTTCCATACATCCTTATTGTAAATATTGGTTGAATTTGCTTCAGTAGCTTCAGAGGAGATAGCAATTATATGCTTTTCTCATAGGGTCCCATGTTAAACTATGTTCTGCGCCGGCAGCCTTTTTTTTCATGGCAGATCGGAAAAATTTCAGCAATCTAAGTACATCATTCTTGTAAAGTTTGGTTCAATTGCTTCACTAGCTTTAGAGGAGATAGCAAATATATGCTTTTCCCATAGGGTCCCATATCAAACTTTGTTCTGCGCTGGCGGCCATGTTTTTTGGCGGATCGGAAAAATTTCGGCAATCTAAGTAAAAACCTTCCATACATCATTCCTATTAAGTTTGGTTCAGTTTTGTTCAGTTGTTCAGTTGTTTCAGAAGAGATAGCCAAAATGTGCATTTTCCCATAGGGTCCCATGTTAAACTATGTCCGGCCCTAGCAGCCATGGTTTTTTTTTTGGCGGATCAGAAAAATTTCGGCAATCTTTGTGAAGGACCTACATCATTCCTGTAAAATTTTGTTAAAATTGGTTCAGTGGTTTCAGAGGAGATAGCAAAATGTGAAAAGTTTACGGACGACGAGGAACGGACGACGGACGCCAAGTGATGGCAAAAGCTCATATGGCCTTTGGCCAGGTAAGCTTATAAGTGATAACATATTAAGTAAAAAGGGGCAAGAAATCAAAACTGTAATGAATAAAATTTCTAACAAATTTACATACGGGCATTGTAAATTCCTCCTGTTTTTATTCTTTATTTATTTATTTTATTTTATTTTATTGCGTTAAAGGTGATTTAGAAAACAAAAGAAAAATATCCTTAAGGACAAAGCTTGTATTCCAAAGTAATTTCCAAAACTGAAGATCTTTTACTGATAACTATTATCTTTTTGTTTAGTATCTAAAATATCTGTTGGTTTTTAAATGATTCTTTGTCATCCTAAGGTCTTTTACTGGTTGTTTGTTATCAACAAATTTATGGTCTTCCAAACGTTTGGATTTCATCTGCACCGGAGAGACATAAGTTGTCGAAATGCGCATATGCAGAATTAAAATTCACAGTAACTTCGGTATTTAATTATTATGGTTCTCATATAGTAACAATAGTACAATGATATCCCTTTATTGTCAGTTTATATGATGCCCTAACAAAAATACTGACCACCAGTCGCACGATACCCCTATTATCAGTTTATAAATGACTGACCAGTAGTCGTCTAATATCCACAATTGTTTATATCCTGTGCTAACAAAAGAACTGAACAGCAGTCCCAAGATATCTCCAAGCGCAAGTTTATATCTTGTGCTAACAATATTACAAAACAGCAGTCAAATTATAATTATTAATCATCAGTTTATATCCTGTGCTAACAATAGTACTGAATAGCAGTCCCAAAATATATCCAAGCGTCAATTTATGTCCTGTCCTAACAATATTACAAAGCAGTCAAATTATAATCCCTAATCATCAGTTTATATCCTGTGCTAACAAAATTACTAAACAGCAGTCCCAAGATATTTCCAAGCGTCAGTTTATATCATGTCCTAACAATATTACAAAACCGCAGTCAAACTATAATCCCTAATCATCAGTGTATATCCTGTACTCACAATAATTCTGACAAGCGGTCAAACGATAAGACCTTATTGTCAATTTATACCCTGTACTGACATAAGTACTGACAAGTAGTTAAACGATATCGTCCATTTTAGCCTGTACTGACAGTAGTACTGATCAACGGTCCCACGATATCCCCATTCGCCAGTTTATATTCTGTGCTGACAATATTATTTTATAACAGTCAAACGATATTCCATAATCGTCAATTAATATCATGTACTTACAAAAGTACTCACCAACGGTCATACGGTATCCCCATGTGTCAGTTTATACCCTGTACTGATAAAAGTATTGAACAGCAGTCAAACGATAACCCTTAATCGTCAATTAATACCGTGTACTGACAAAAGTACAGACCAACGGTCATACGGTATCCTCATGTGTCAGTTTATACCCTGTACTGATAAAAGTATTGAACAGCAGTCAAACTATAACCATTAATCGTCAGTTTATACAATATACTGACAAAAGTACTGACAAACTGTCCCACGATATCCCAAATCGTCAGTTTATACCCTGAACTGACAACAGTTCTGACCTGCAGTCAAACAAAAACCCATAATCGTCAGTTTTTTACCCTGTACTGGCAATAGTACTGAGCAACAGTTCCACGATATCAGCAATCGTCAGTTCATACCCTGTGCTGACAATAGTATTGAACAGTAGTCAATAGATATAATGACACTTTATCGTGATTTTATACCCTGTACTGATAAAAGACTGACCAACAGTCCCAAGATATCCCAAATTTTCATTTTGTACCCCGTTCTAACAATAGTACTGACTAACAGTCAAACGATATCCCATTATCTTCAATTTATACCACACACTGACTAAAAAATGACCAGCAATCCCATGATATCCCAAGCGCCTGTTTTTATCCAGTTCTTACAACATATAGAAGCAGTCTAACGATATCCCCTCATCGGCAGATTTTTCTCAGAAGTGCCAATGGTACTGGCCTGATGTTCCACGATATTTCCCAGTCGGCAGTCTATATGCTTTACTAGCAAAGGTACTGACCATCAGTCCAAAAATATTCCCGAATAGTCGGTATTTATCATGTACTGAACAACAGTACAGATCAAATGACAAACGATAATCTCTAATCATCAGTTTATACCCTGTTTTCACCCACCATATCACCGATTTGACAGTATATATTATATACAAACAAAAGTACTAAAAGACAGTCCTTCGATGTCCTCTAAGCGTCAGTTTATGTTATGAACTAACAATAAGTAGTCACATGATATTCCCAAAGCGTAAGTTTATGTCATGTACTATAAATAATACTAACAAGTAGTCACATGATATGCCAAAGCGTCAGTTTATGTCATGTACTAACAATAATACTTACAAGTAGTCACATGATATTCCCAAAGCGTCAGTTTATGTCATGTACTATCAATAATACTAACAAGTAGTCACATGATATTCCCAAAGCGTCAGTTTATGTCATGTACTAACAATAATACTTACAAGTAGTCACATGATATTCCAAAAGCGTCAGTTTGTGTCATGTACTATCAATAATACTTACAAGTAGTCACATGATATTCCCCAAGTGTCAGTTTATGTCATGTACTAACAATAATACTTACAAGTAGTCATATGATATTCCCCAAGTGTCAGTTTATGTCTTATACTATCAAAAATACTTACATGTAGTCACATGATATCCCAAAGCGTAAGTTTATGTCATGTACTATCAATAATACTTACAAGTAGTCGCATGATATCCCAAAGCGTCAGTTTATGTCATGTACTAACAATAATACTTACAAGTAGTCGCATGATATTCCCAAAGAGTCAGTTTACTAACAACAGTACTTACACGTAACAGCAGTCCAACTATATTCACTAATCACCAGTTTAAATCCTGTGTTAACAGCATTACTAGGGGCCGTCTTGAACTTACTATGAGGTATGAGCAAAGCTCATTGTTGAAGGCCTCATGGTGACTTCAAGATGAAAAACAACAATATAAGCGTTGTTCCTTTGTTTGTTTTCACTATGTATTTGTTGAGACTTTGCCTCATATACATTTACTCCATATCTTTTCATTCACAAATTACCAACAGTCCTATGGTATTCCTAATCGTCAATTTGTATCCTGTACTAACAGCTTTACTTACACACATTCCTATGGTATTTCTTAATCGTGAGATCGTATCCTGTACTATCAATAGTACATATTAGTAGTCCAACGATATCTTCCAATAGTCTGTTTTTACACTGTTATAACGGTAGTACTGGCCAGCAGTCCCATGATATTTCACCAATTCGTCAGTTTCTGTATTGTACTGTCAACAATACTCATCAGCAGTCCCACAATATTACGATATCACCCAATTGTCAGTTTATACAGTGTACTATAAATAGAATATTCCTCAAACCTAAGCTTTTCCCGAAGCGTCAGTTTGTACCATGTACTAGCAAAAGTACTTTCAAGTAGTCCTTTGATGTCTCAAATCGTCAGCTTATATACTTTACTGGCAAAATCACTCAGTAGCAGTCCCACGTTATCACCAAATTGTCACCAACTGCATTCACACGATGTCACAAAATTGTTGGTTATATTAAAAACGTACTGACAAGAAGTCTCGTGATACCCAAGATTGTCAGTTCAAATCCTGTACGAATAACAGTACTGGCCAGTAATCCCACAATATCCTCCATCGTCTGTTTATATCCTATAATAACAAAAGTACTTACCAGCAGTCCCATGATATCCCCCAACTGT
>MJUU01017466.1:70236-96280 GCA_002080025.1 Modiolus philippinarum | reverse complement strand
AAATATAAAAAGAATTTAAATTAACATTATACAGTTATTGACTGGGTCCGAAAACAACAGCTGTTTTGTTTGACCCGAGGACTGAACTGTTGCACGAAGCCGAAGGCTGAGTGCAACAGTTTAGTCAGAGGGTCAAACAAAACAGCTGTTGTTTGAGGACCCAGTCTATAACTGTTTTGTTATACCTTTTCATGTTCAATGAATACGTCCCATTTCATCTGAATAGAATTCACGTCGCCATTCGGTTTTGCAGACGTCAGGAGATCATGTGATATGGGCGTGATATTTTTGAACCAATCAAAATAAGGCAGGTGGTCAACAGATCGGTGTCGGTCAACAGACTGAAAACTGCTGACTGGTCAACAGATCGTTTTTTGGTATGAGAAATAAAACAGACAAATTGTCGTTTTTTTCCCCAATGCATTTATATAAGGAAAATTTTAAAAGGTATAACAAACTTTATTGTACACAGGTGAACTATTTTCAGAAGCCATTTTAGGCAGTGTTGCACAAGATGGATAGTGCCAGGATTGGGGTAAGAGGTTTTATATCATTTATGAAGTTAACGGGGAAACTTAATGTTTCAACTAAGACCGGTGGTAAAATTAGGGGAATCTTTCGCTTGTTTGCTGACAAAATTATATATTTTCTACATAAAAAGTGAATATTAAAAAAAATCCTTGCTCAACAAAACTTTTCAAAACAAATGTGAATATTAACTACACAGAGCAATCGTATCAGATATATATGGTAGTCAACTATAAATAAGCAAGAGAATTAGATAACTTTGTATTGTAAGGTTACGATAAAAGGTCAATGTTCCACAGGTCATATACATATCGTATATCTAAGAGGTATGTTTAAACTGCATATATATGTTAATTTTGTCATTCGTTTTACTCATCTAAAGATGTGTTTTAAATTGCACTTCGATTCCTAGGGATTGGAACAAAAAGGTGAACAATGGCCCAGGACTCCAGTTTTCTTTTTTTTTACCCCATTCTGAAGCTGGATTCTCGAAGTTGTGTGTCCATTGGAATCAGTGATTACCTTTGACATTTAATTACTGCTGGATGAAGTTAAATTATAATTAAGGGACAAAAGATAACACCAAACACATACAATAGCAGAAAATTACAATCACATGCCACGATCAACCTGGGAACTGCACAGAAAAAATAAAAAATGAGATAGAAGACAAAGGCAGACAGCGATAGGAACTCGGGGAAAGTCAGACTTTTACCGGCACTGGCCAGAACTTGCGGTAGGGTTAAAGCGGTGTATGGGTAAGACACATCAGACGCAAATGTGATACAAGATGCTTTTTTATGTTTCAATTCTAGTATGTTATGAAGTGTTCATAGGTCTCCAATAATTTTTACTTTTGCCCATAAATGAATTAATTTCCACATGTACATGAACAGGTTAACCAAATGGAACAACGTTTTTTTTTTTGTTTTGTTTTGTTTTTTTTGTTTTTTTTGTTTTTTGCTCTTCTTTATCTTGAAGCCTTCAATAATTAGCCATTACTCAAACCTAAAAAGTAATTCTAGGTCCGCCCCTAGCATCGGCGTATGCGAAATTCACTTGCTGCATGTTGAACAACGCTACATCCAACATCTATGTGTTTTTATTATGGATGCGGATTGTCTACAAATGCAACATTTTAAGATATCACGCATGTATAAGTATAAAAGCAGGTGTAAAGCGATAAATATACCACATATTCATGAATTATGTGGCTTTCCTCAAGATGATTTCAGACCATCGTAATTTTTTTTTTTCTGTTTAGATAAGCTAGTCACACAAAATAAATGAATTATGTCGGCTAAAAAGAAGGCAGCTATTGCTGTAGGCGCTACAACTGGACTTGGCATTGCAGCTTGGAGGACTTTGTTTCCATGGATAGGTTATGACATACAACTTTTGAAAGCACTCAGCAAGAACGGAAAAGCTATTGAAGCCGACATTGCAGCAGGAAAATTATTCATTGAAAGTTTTGAAGATACTGTCAGGAAAACGCCAAAGAAAACTTTTATTATTTTTGAAGATAGATATTATACATTTGAGTTTGTTAACGAACAGGCATGTAGAGTGGCTAACATTGTAACAGGCTGGGGATTAAAACAAGGAGATGCTGTTAGTATATTTGCATACAACAGTCCTGAATATGTATGGGTACTTATTGGTAAGTGTTTGCTGTTAAGCAAGGAAATAATGCAGCTTAATTGATCAATCAAGGATACATGTATCCATTGTATGGCAGATTAAAAACACAAGAGGAGACAACTCTACTTAAACGCTGTTTGAGTTTTTATTCGCTCAGCACAACTAAAATCGTCTTATTTTCAAATATTTTTAAACTGAAGAGTATCTCTCGTGCTCATTTTCCTGTCCTTAGCTGATTGTAATTTCAATTTAGATCCTTTTTGTTACGTGTTCATTTTAAACTGAAGAGTATCTCTCGTGCTCATTTTCCTGTCCTTAGCTGATTGTAATTTCAATTTAGATCTTTTTTGTTACGTGTTCATTTTAAACTGAAGAGTATCTCTGGTGCTCATTTTCCTGTCCTTAGCTGATTGTAATTTCAATTTAGATCCTTTTTGTTACGTGTTCTGTGTCAGATTTTATACATCCTTCGATTTCAGTTATATTTTAACTATATTGGAATAAACAAATTGAAAGGTCGAATTAGCCAGGTTTCTTTAGCTAAATTCTTTTTTTTTTTATTTGCACGATAACTGTCCATTGTCGTAGATTATGCCATCTCAAATGTAATAAACTATATTAATGTAATATCGCTATGATTTTCAATTAACCATGTCAAAGGGTAGAAAATTGCAAACTATGATACCTTTCCCGTATGTAAAATGTTTTTGTTGGATTCACTTTTTATATCTTACTAGTCCTCTTGGTGTACCCTTTTTTCAGCAACTTGCACATCTGCCCACAGGGACTTGCTTCCGGCCTATAAAAAATTGTTTACTATCAAATATGAATCTCCGAGATTCATATTTGATAGTAAACTTTTTTTTTCTAGGCCGGGAATAAGTCCCTGTGATCTGCCTATATCATCCGAACTAACTAGTTTATCACATATTTATTGAGAAATCGTTATTGTTATCTTGAAATCCAAATTGTTCGATGGTATGAAGCAATAGTTAGAAAGTTAAAAAAAAACTTAATGCCTTCATTTCACCCCATTCCAAAAATTTATCTTGTAATGTTATAATTAAGTAAAGTAATTGTTCGATGGTATGAAGCAATAGTTAGAAAGTTAAAAAAAAACTTAATGCCTTCATTTCACTCCATTCCAAAAATTTATCTTGTAATGTTATAATCAAGTAAAGTTTTCTACCTCACTACCGGATTTGACATGTTCAACACAACGGGTGTCTTCTACGAAGCAGGAGATGCTTCCTTTACCGGTACACCTGATCTCACCCATGGGTTTTTATTGGGTCCGTGTTGTTCATCTTTGTGTGTGTGTGTGTGTGTGTGTGTGTGTGTGTGTGTGTGTGTGTGTCTACATTTTTCTTTCCTGTGCCGTACTCATGTTGTGTATCTGTTTCTTTGTTGCTTCCGATGTTGCCATTGTCATGGATTATTCGTTTTTGGATTGACGGTTCGGTTCTCACTTACTTTTCAAACACTCTAAATTATCAGTTTATCTAATATTTATCTATGTATAAGGAATGTGAAATTATGTCTCATGTTTATGCCTATATATTAAAATTTCAGGGTATATTCCCTAGATTAAGGTAATATTAGGAAAAAACTTGCGTTCTGTATCATTTCTTTTGATTTTTTCAACAGTGCTCGAAATAAAAGAAAATGTTTTTGAAAACATATTACGACATTCATGTGGCTTTAATTTCTTACTTTTATGCGTTAATGTACATGATGCAGTCTCTCGAAGTTGAATTCAAATGTAATATGAATATTGAGTGAAAGGGTCCTAAGTTACATGTTGTACAATTAGCATATATACATGTACTTACCACATTTATATGGATTTTTGTTAGACACAGATCATTTGATTTTCATGGTAGGGGTGGGAGGGGAGATTTTCACTAAAGCCGGGAAATTTTTGTGGCCAGATTATTTTTTTCCATATACACTATATTAGGAAATTTTTTTTTAACAAGGCTTTTCTATAATGGACATAGTGAGTACCAGATTATTGTAATAAGCTTGGTACGACCCGAAGAATTTTTCTCACTAGAAATCTGGGAACACAAGACTTTGAATTCAGTTAAAAACTTTCAGCAATTCCCCCATCCCCACAAAAACAATCAAATGGTCTGTGCGTTAGAAAATTGCATATTTAAGTTTGACCCATGCAAAACCTTTATCCGACTTGTCCTTGAGACACTTTTATCAAATAATAACGTAATTTATCAGAAAAGAGATATACTTATTGTAATCTGGTCGTTTATGTGGGGGATTTTGGTTCAAAGCTTTGACCTTTGGTGACATAGGTGATTTTTTTTTATATATTTTGAATTATAATCAGATAATTCATAATTGATGTGCACTAAACTTTAAGGTAACTATAGTATTATGCTGTGTTCACACATAATTCGAACTATTACATGTAACATTCGATGTGTATTCAGCTAATCCTTATTTCCGTACTAGCCTTTATTTCAAAACTTCTTTGTAACTTTGCGCCTTAACTTAGTATGTATCGAAGGTACGTATGTGATGCTCATATTATATAATTTGGTTGATCATTATCAAAAAGGCTTTAGATGTACGTTGAAATTATGCGAACTTTACGTCTTAACTCATTAAGCATCAAGCATTAAGCATTAGTCCCTGTTATTGGCTACTTTTTTGATGGCTAATGTCCCTTCAGGGGAGACCAAATTAAAATATTTGGAAGACCAAACCCCAAAGATGCATAAAAGCTGAAAGAGAACAAATATCCAATAGTATCTCAACTAAAGGCCAGAATAAGCTCCGACAAATCTTTGCATGCTGAAGGTGGTCTTTAATTTTGAACAAAATTGCTGAAAAATTATATTTTGCAAGTTTCCAAATAAAATCGGGCCAACACCAAAGAACTAGACTTCTGAGCTAGAACATAGTAAATTGTCATCTAAATTATTCAGCTTATCACATGTTTCATAATCAAAGGAATGTTATGGAGTAAATACACATAAGACAAAGTCCGTACGCGTTAAAACCAAGCAATCAAACACCGCTTTTATTTTTGTTCTTAATTTTGAATTCATCAACAGGCCTTCAAGAATGTGCTTTGCTCAAAATGGATAGTAAGTTCAAGGATTACATTTTGAGAAACTCTTCATTCATGTTTTAAAAAATCAAGACAAAAAAGGTTAAGACCCCTAGGGTAAAATTTCAATCATTTCGGACTCAGCAAGCCTCGTCCGAGACTAGAAATTTTACACTTGGGGTCCGAGATTTCCTTTTCTCGCCTAGGGGATCGAGATATCTCGTGATTTTGGGGGTGTGAGATATTTTTATCTTACGCCTTTGCGGGGGGCTGTCTCACTTAAATCGTGAGCACGTGCGAAAATTTCAAGATGTCTGCCATCGCTTCGAATTTTCTTGCGATTTAACCAGTATTATTTGTTGTCTGATTTCATAAATCTTACTGTTTATCTAAAGAATGAAAATGTACCTTCAACCAGCAACTAATTATGAAGTACAAGATATGCAATTAATTATTTAAACTGAGATTTAAAATTGCACACCAATTGTTGAAAACGTAGTTACCATCCAGCTTCAGAAAACGTGACAATATGTCACAATTGTGACGTAATTTTTTTGCGGGAACGTTTTTGATATTTCTTTGTTAAAGTCAAAGCTGATCATGGTTTTGCAAGTAATTTTTTAGCGCTTAGGCGAGAAAAAGTATCAAACGCTCTTGAAAAGGAGAGATAGGCTGATCTCAAACCCTCAGGCCAAAATATCTTTTGTCCATCCTTCGGCAAGCCTCGGGATGGAAATGATATTTTAGCCTTTTTGGGTTTGAGATCAGCCTATCTCGCCTTTTCCCTTGGGATAGATACTATATATCTTCCTCTTCCACTGCTGTTAAATTTTAAAAAACTTTTACAACAAAACCGGATTAAGTATAAATTTTCGTTCGTTTACATGTCTCATATTAGTGATCTTGATATGCATTTTATTCGCCACTCTGATTGTAAACATGAATACGTCAAAAAGAACATTTTTCCGACAAATAAACAGATCACAACAATGACGAGGCACTCATCAAGTCATTTTTTTAATGTGCATGAATTTATTTCTGCTAATTTAACCACATGGCGCAATACACACTCTCCTTGATACATTACGGCATGTGTAATTTGAGTATTTATTTGAATACTACTAAATTTTGAAAATGAAACAAGAACTAGAAACAACATTGAATGGAAATTTATTTCTTTCATTGATATATTCTTTTATAAAATTCTCCTGTCTCTGCTGTTCACGAATTAACAATATGGTGCAAGTATATTATAAGTATAAAATAATCATGTCAAAAGCCCAATTTTAGATTTTGTTCCACAGGACTACAGAAAATAGGCGTTATCTGTACCTTGCTGAACATCAATTCAAAAGGAAAACCATTGTTACACTGTATGAACATCACCGACTCCAAAGCCATCATTGTAGGACAAGGTTAGTATCATTTAATTTCATAAACCATTTACACCAAGACTTTTTAAATGACTGTACCAGGACAGGACCATTGCGGTTGACAATTTTCTGGTTGTTTTGCACCCCTTTTATCTTTTTGCCCTTTAGATTTCGACTGTTGACAATTCTGTTCGGTAATTTTGTTCTTACCCCCCTTTCTTGTTATCATCTCACTAATCAATGAATAAACACGGTGCATGTATTAAGAATTAAAGGATATGTATGCACTTTTCCTTAATTAACTCCCAGCTATTACGAAAATCTCAGTAAGCTTTTTAGAAACTAATTTGTTGCTGAAAGAGCGTACATCAACATATTATGAATGGCATGAAGCAAAAACAACGTAAAAATAAAAAAAATGATTGTTTATCAAACAATATTTCTAATACAACGACTTTACCTAAATTCCTTCACTTTCTAAAACGGCAAATTTTCAGTCTTAAATAAGAGATAAGTAATGTTCGAAGAAACAGCAGTATTACTGAATATACAATTATACATCGTATAAACCATATGAAATTGATTTTTGAATATTTTTTTCAGGTTTTTAAGTAGTGAGAAAATGCACTTTCCATGACATACGTAGATCGCGACAGATATAAGCTCACAATGAAATAAATACATGGGGCAATTGAATTACTTACGTTTGAATTCAGGATTTTCGAACACGTGTTAATTAGTATTTAAAGCCCGATTAGAAGTGTAATATAAGGGTGAATACCATTTGGTCGATTCTTTAAGGGTGAATTATTGACTATTTCGTTTTTATATAAAGCTCGTTCCATATTAAAACCTCAGAAAGAATGCAAAGGAAATAAAACAAATAGACTCAGTTTGAATTTTTATTCTGGAGAAAAGCTACAAAAGGCGCACATGAAAATTTGCGTATTGCGCATTGATGAACAAAGATATTGGCAATCCGTGTACACATTTTGGTCAAAATCAAAAGATGGCCTCTATTGGATTCCACAGACACTAAATTGATATTTAATGTTGATTTGTGCATTATATGTGCATCTATACGTTCACCTGCGACAATCTACATTCTTTTCAAATAAATTCAAAATGTAGGAATGAAAAATGTTAGTATTTTTTTTCAATGGAAATAACTTTTATAATTATGCAGCTATGCTAAACAATCCTAAAAGAACATTTTTACCTCATTTAAACGAGAGTTCAATTTATATTGTTCTATTTCGACCAATGCCCCACCTGGGCACATGGATTTCTAAATATTTGCTAGTAAACAAGGCATTAAAAAGTATAATTCATTATCTAGAATGAACTGTTATTCTGATAATTATAGAAACATTTTCTCAAACTTTGCCACTAAATTACAATATTGATAAATCAGCAGCAAAGTCATTTGAATACTAAACATAAGTCAAACACAATATGGTAAATTCAATATTACATTTTCTTGAACTTTAAGCATCTTAATATTGAAACGGTAAATGTATGTGTGATTGCAATATTTGAGAATTGCTGTGTTCGTGATCATTTTTGACATTAATGAAAACTCATTACATGCAATTTTTAATTGCAATAAGATGAAACGCCTAAATCATTTCAAAAGTAACGGCTGTAAATCGCCGTCATTTGACAACATCAAGTTAAATTGCAAAAACCTCAAGTGAAATTTTACAATAAAATTCTCGTGCCATCAATTATTGAGCCGTACATATATTAATAAACTTTATAAATCTTTTTATACATGATGTTGAAAAAAAAATCTTTGTTGTCTCTATCTCCTGTATAAACTTTACCTCCCGTTTCTGTTTCGTCAGTTATGGTACAATGTACTAACAAAATTAAATAAAAACCCCATTTCATTTGTTTGAGTAGTAAGAATTGTCCTTTGTCCGATTGAAGGAAATGATTTACTCAACACTATTGATGCAATAAAACCAGTGATATGTGTACCAATATACGTGATGGGACCATTCAGTCTAGAGATCCACAATGGATATCAATCATGGGATCACCTAATGCTGACGTCATCACCGGCGGAAGTTTGTCCTGCTGTAAGAATCCATTTGGACATGTTATCAATAGGCTGCTACGCTTTCACGTCAGGAACTACAGGTAAATGTATTCTTTAAAAGAAAATTTTTGTGTTTAAATATCAAGTAATTCTAGAAAAAATATTAGATAAAGACAATATTTTTCAGTGTGACTATTCAAATCAATTTGTGACATTTTACTGTGAAGGCTTTAAAGCTAAATTCATAATTGGTTAGATAAAATTTTAAAACAAAATTGGCATTGAAAGATTGGAAATTTTCAAAATTTTCTTTTTGCATCCCAACTGTAAATACACAATTAATGTCTTACTAATCAAAAGCACTTCAATTGTAGAAACTTTTTTGAACCATGATTAATGTTAAAAGTGTCCACTGTTTATCAATTCTAATATTGAATATATTCTCAGATATGTCTGCTGTTGGTCATATCTAATGTGCAAAAAGCTAGAATTTGGAATTTTTACTGATTTCTTATTTTATTGCTGCAGTCAGGCAAGTGGCAAAACTTTCAGTTTACCGAAATTAAGATTTACACCCCAAGCTCTTTACCTTTTATTGACTCGCTGTCGTGGAAAGCCAACATCGTATACATTTGCAGGTTTTCACGTCTGATAAATCTACAATGTAGACATTTGACATCGATGAATCTAACACATTGTGTAAGCTTGGGGTGTTAATCTTGACTTCATTACAATAAAAGTTTTGCCACTTCCTTGACCGCAGCAATAAGCCTTCTTGTATCAGTTGTAGATACGCGCTCTGGTGTGACCAGCATGGTTCTTATTTATTAATGTCATAAGTTTTGTTTTTAGCGGGTATGAAGTTATCAATGCACATGTAAAGACTGTAGACATATGTTCTAGGGCATACATGATGAAAAGTTCTTTACTTTTTTTAAATTACTTAGAATTCGCAAGAAACTAAATCACTGTAACTTCGGCATCAAAACTAAGGAGTATCTCCCTCTTGCATAATAAATACAGCTCTGGTTTTGGCTTGTCTATAACATCCTACCAGTAATGTGTTCTCTATCAGCTTTTACACATATTTCGATTTATGGATTTTCAAATGTTAAGATTTGATCTAACCTGAAGAGACATAGGTTGTTGAAATGGCAGTATGCAGAGACTAAATTCGCAGTAATTTCGATTGTTTGTTAGTTGAACATTGCCACCTTTACAGTACGCATCTAATTGTCAGTGTTGCCAAAGGCAGTACTAGTTTACAACTGGAGATTAATCATATTTTCAAAAATGATAAAAGCATTCAACACTAAGCCAGATGATGTGATTTATGATGTTCTTCCATTTTACCACTTGACAGGAGCGGCTGGTTTCCTAGGAGCGGCAGATACTGGTAGCTATTACTCCTAATTAAGGAGGTTTGCTCCTCACATTTTGGGATTTCTGTCAGATTTTCGTAATCCTCGGGTTTTATCCATTTACAAGCATTATAATTTTTTGCCCATTGACCCCTTATTTTTTTCCATAATTTCATTTTATACATCTTTCTGAGCATTCTGTAAAAACTTCATTGAATTCTATTTATTATGTCACATTCATTCATAGTCAAATCTTGCTAATGTTAATCCTACGAAAAATCAGAGGAGTTCAGTTTCCCGCCAAATTTTCAATCACTTAAATCTAAAAAACGAGATCATCAACCTATCAATTTTTTTCACTTAAATTACTTCTTTTTTAATTTTCTAACTAAAAATCATGTTTATTTGAAATCCTATTTATTTTCAAATGGAGTAGCAAACCCCCTTAAGTTGTCAGTCAATCCACACGTTTACATCCAATTCGTCCAATTTGATAAGATATTTTACGAAAATTGCAAAAATTCACCTTTAAAATATCCAACAGGCACTTGTTTCTTTAAATCCCAACCTTGCATGCGCGGTCCTTATATTGAATACGTAGAGATGGATGTGAATTTTAATAGAAAAAGTGCCTGTCTGTTACTCATCCAAAAGCAGAACAGCAAAATTCCTTGACTATAAACAAATTGATATAATTTGAATATAAATTCCCCTTCTTAGTGATTTTACTGACTTTGTTGAAAATATATCTGTTCTGTTGTTGTATCGTCAATCTTTTCGTCAAGTACAAAATTTCAGAAATTTTAGACATTCTAATTAAGAGACACTAGGGTCACGACAGTTTTCCATATAAAGATCCTGTTTGGCGGAATGTCGCAGTGATAAGCATGCATTTTTCTCAAAAGTTTCATTTCAAAAACGTCTAAAAGTAGACTTTTTTGTAGAGTTCATTATTTATTTGTGTGTGTTACCATTGGTTGCAAAATTAGAACCTACCAGTAAGCTTCATAACATGTAAGAATACATTACTTTATATCCCTTGGTGAATCATTCATGAAAGTTTTCCGGTTCTTTAGCAATATTTTTACCTTGTGTTAAAGTTAGCCATACTAATAACGATAAAGACTACAAATTCTATTTTAAACTATGACATATGTATTTGATGTATTAACATTTAAACTGTTCTGTGGTTATTGTATTTCTATTATTATTTAGGTTGTTCTGTTGTAATCCGTCCGAAATTTTCGGCCGTAAATTTCTTTGAAGATTGTAGGAAACACAACGTAACGCTTTTTATATATATAGGAGAACTATGTCGATATCTGCTGGCTCTACCAGAGGTAAGTTTACATGTATGAGAGAACTATGTTGATATCTGCTGGCTCTACCAGAGGTAAATGGTGAATAAAAGGATATTGAGTAAATGCACATGAGACAAAGTCTCTACAGATACATGGTAAAAAACAAGCAAAGGAACAACGCTTTTATTGTTGTTCTTCATCTTGAAGTCACCATGAGGCCTTCAACAATGAGCTTTGCTCATACCTCATAGTAAGTCCAAGACGGTCCTAGCACCGGTTTAAGCGGAATTCTTTGCTAATTGTCGAGCAACGCTACATCCATGTCTTTCTTGGTCATGGGTGCGGGATTGTCAACAAACATCAATTAATCTGGCAAAGTGCTCTTACAATCACTGTCATCCTTTGCCCGACAAAAGCACAAAAAGCACAAAAGTAAGTCTACATATATAGGAGAACTATGTCGATATCTGCTGGCTCTACCGGAGATAAGCTTAGATATATAGGAGAACTATGTGGATATCTACTGGCTCTACCAGAGATAAGCTCACATATAGGAGGACTATGTCGATATATGCTGGCTCTACCAGATGTAAGCTCACATATATAGGAGAACTATGTCTATATCTGCTGGTTCTACCAGAGGTAAGCTTACATACATAGGTGAACTATGTCGACATCTACTGGCTCTGTCAGAGGTAGGCTTACATATATAGGAGAACTATGTCGATATCTACTAGCTCTACTAGAGATAAGCTTACATATATAGGAGAACTATGTGTATAGGAGAACTATGTGGATATTTGCTGGCTCTACCAGAGGTAAGCTTACATATATATAGGAGAATTATGTCGATATCTGCTGGCTCTACTAGAGGTTAGCTTACATATATATAGGAAAACTATGTCGATATTTGCTGGCGGTACCAGAGGTAAGCTTACATATATATAGGAGAACAATGTCGATATCTGCTGGCTCTACCTGAGGCAAGCTTACATATATAGGAGAACTATGTCGATATCTACTGGCTCGAACAGAGGTAAGCTTACATATATAGGAGAACTATGTCGATATCTGCTGGCTCTACTAAAGGTTTGGCATATGCAGCCGCGTTGCTAGCTTCAGAGATTCGGAAAGAGTTCGCTATTATCTCCTTTATTTTTTTGGTTTCCGAGAACTTTCAGCAAAAACACCATACAAAAACTGGTTACTTTGTTGAATTTGTAAGTTTTAAGTTTTTTAAGAAAAAGGTTCAAAGCAGAAAGCTGCAAAGAATGATTTTCAGAATTTGTTGGGGGTCTTATTAATAACGCTACCGGCGAGATCGTAGTCAATGAATTTAAACCTGATTTATATATTACTATTCGTTGCCTTGAATCTACTTGAAGCTTGAATCGAACTTATTCTCTTTGAACTACTTGTAAGCAATTCATTTCGAACGTCTTTATCAACATGTGATATTGAAATTTTAGATACACATTAAAACTTGCGATTTTAAGTTGACAGCCAAGAAAGTATGGAATATATAAACATAGAATAATAAATAATAATTTGGAACCTCTACGAAAAAAGTGTCATTTATTTTATGATAATGATTTTTTTTTGTTTTTTTTTTTTGTTTTGAATAGCTGTTTTACAGAACAGGCGCTGCAAAACAACGGCAGAAGAATATAAAATATTACTAAGATCAAAGTCCAGAGACAAGGCATAAGAAAGAACACCAGAAGACGGAAGACAAAAGACATTACATGCCCACAATACACAAAACACTATACATACAACACTAAAAAATAAAGCACTAACAGTGAGAACAGAGTGACATTAGGTGCTCCGGAAGGGTAAGCATGTCCTAGTCTTTATCTCAAAGGTTGGAATTATAGATTTTTTTTGCTGGGGGTGTCGATATATGTGACGCATATTGTTGTAACTTATGTGTTATGTGTTAACTCAAAAGTGTAAAAAAAATGAAAATGCAAAACTGCAATAAATGATCTGATATGAGTCATCAACATTTAAACCACAAATTGTTTGAAAAAATGTTAATATGATTTCCAGGACTCTAATGATGGAATACATAATATCAGAGCTATGTTTGGTGTTGGACTCCGAAAAGATATATGGGCAAAATTCAGAAAGCGATTCAAAATACCAAGAGTATTAGAAGTTTATGGTGCCACTGAATCACCTGCAGGCATGGCTAACATACATGACAGACCAGGTGCTATTGGGAGAATTTCACCATTACTGGTAAGAATTCTTCATGTATGATACACTTAATGGGTTATGACTTTTAGTTGTTGCGTCGGTATTCATTTGGATCTTGGGGTAATAGCAAAATTACCGAACAGAGTTATCAAGAGCTGAAGTCCATGAGACATAAAGACAAAAAATTGCTGACCGTAATGGTCCTGACGTGGTGCAGCCATTTCAAAAAAATTGTGAATTAAACCTGTTTTATGGCGCGTAAAACCTCCCCTTCCATTGCGGCAGTGTCCGGAAGCAACTCAACAGCAATTGCTATAGAGGCGTCGTAGACAGTTAAAAGAAATTATCATCCAAGTACTACGTAAAAAAGAATCTTGAATAACAGTTCTTACCGAAACTTCAAATTCTTCTAGTAGGGACTGATATAGGTATCTATTAAAGAACTTTTTTTAATGATCGTATGAGACGGAATGTTTTGAATCCTTGGTAAAGGCGGTCACGGGGATAAGTATCGAATTAGATTTTGACATGTACATGTACCAACATATGATTGGCAATCTAAGAGGGATTTATACAGGTAAAAAATGTCTTATTTGAAGTTTTCTACAATTGGATCACTGTCCAGAGCTTACCCATGACCAAGTGGCTTAACTTATTCCTCAAGTAGTCCCCTTTATCCCTCAGCACTTAATTACACGAAAATGAAGAAATTTCATGCATTTCTAAAAAAAAAAACCAAGAATTAATTATCTCATCTATACTTTAAAAAGATTTATTTTAAATCTGCTTTGTTAAAGTTATAAATGTTTTTACGAAGAACTGACGATTATAAAGTATTAAGTGTCAAATAAAATCTGTTAACTCGGTATTACTCTAAAATTCGTAAATCAATAAGGGTAATCAGTAATCGTAACTTAAAGATTAAAAACAACAATAAAAGCGTTGTTCCATTGCTTTGTTCTACCATGAAGAGACTCATGTGCATGTGCATTTATTTCATATCCCTTTACTGCTTAATAACAAAATTACCATACATAATGGTCAATAGCCAAAATGCAAACTGCAAAAAGACAAGACAGGTGAAAAACTACCGGAGGAATTGTTAACTACAATTCTCAAGTTAATGCTAAAATTGATCATACGGAATTTTATGTTACAGCACTAAATTAAGACATGTAATCTTTAGAGTTTTTTGGACGTGATATCTCATTTATCCTCCTAATTATGACATTGGGAGACCGTCATCAAAGCATACCTTTTGTCGTTTTAACTGCAGTAAGAAACTAGGCAGGAGCTTACAAACAATACAAATGAATTTTAAGGTTGTAAACTGCAAAATATTTATTTATTTATTAATACCGAGTACCGACGCTTATGTTTTAAAACTTCTTGCAGTTTAAATCGGCAAGGAAATGATCTTATATGTTGGGGTAAGCTTCAACGATCCTTTCTATTTCAAAGATTTGCTTCCGAAACGCCAACTTTTTAATGTAACCTAAACAAAAATCAATAATATGTGCTTCTTTTAAAGAACAGGATTGATCCAAATCCCAAATATGTGGTGAAATATGATAGCGCTACTGCCGAGCCAATACGAGACAAAAATGGAAGATGTGTACAAGTAAATACTGGTAACGTATGTTATGTTCAGGTGTCTTTTGGTGCCCTTGTTACCAGTTTTGACCCTAACTCAACTATATATTACTTGTTGAAATATATTTAAATAAGAGTTATCCTTTTTATGTAGGGATACAACTATTTTGAACTTTATGAATATAAATGTAGAAATGCATAAATAGATCAGATCATTGATTAAAAAAGCAAGCCATATAATTGCTTTTTATTTCGAAAAAAATAAAGCAAGTTATATTGCTATAGAAAATTAACAATTTGCTAGATCGTTTTTATTCTATCAGATTCACACATATTTCGGTTTATAGATTTTATGTTTTTGATTTGATCTCCACTGATGAATACCGAAGTTACTGTAAACTTACTTTCTGCATATGGCCATTTCGACAACTTATGTCTTTTCAGTGCAAATAAAATAAAAAAATTCGAAAAAATGTATAAAGATGATAGAGAACAAATAATCGAAAGGATCTAAATTGAAGGCCAAGTTCAGCTACGGACAGAGCTCTGAAGGGCTAATCCTTAGTTTTAAGCAAAATTTTCTAACTTAGATATTGTACAATTCTAAATAAAATCGGTTTTCGGTATGGAATTACTCGACTTCTAGGTTTATGGAGTAAAAAAACATTTGAAAAAGTTTTTAAAATGTGTAACATATGAGAGATGAAATAATTACTAAATACCGAAGTTAATTTAGGTTTCGCATATGTGAATTTCGACAACTCATGTCTGTTCAGTGCAGATATAATCTAAACGTTTGGAAGGACATAAATCCAAATATGCTTATAACTGATAAACAATAAATAACCAATATTATCTAAATGTAAAGCCAAAATCAGCAAAGGACAGAGTTTTGCATGAGGGAGATACTCCTTGGTTTTCAAGAAAATTTACATAATTTCAGATATTGCAGGGTTCCAAAAATATGTTAGGTTTGTCAAACTACAGGTATTTCTTCAATAGCCCTACGTAATTTACTAGAAAGTACAAAGTTTATATATGTATTTGTAGGCGAGCCTGGTTTACTTATTGGGACAGTATCTCCACAATTTAAAGACAGATTTTACAAAGGAGGCAAAGAAATTAATGAAAAAAAGATTATTCGTAACGCATTCAAAGAAGGAGACATTTTCTTCAACAGCGGTGATCTGTTATATTTAGATGAAGACTATTTTGCCTACTTTTACGACAGACTCGGTGATACGTTTAGGCAAGTTATTGTGTACATATAAACATGCAAAAACACCAGATCATCCAATATAATATGATATTTTTTAGAAATACAGTAAACTTTAATGCGGATTCTAGCATTTGTGTTAAAAGTATTAAATGAATCCTTGAACTAGTGGACTTATGGTACCCATAAACCAGTTTAACCCTACCACTGGCTTTTGCTGGTGCCGGTACCAAGTCCGGCTATCCCGAGTTCCTATCGTTATTTATGTTTGTCTCTAGTTTTCATTATTGTTTTTCTGAAGCAGTTTGTTTGTAAATTGTGGCATGTGATTGTAGTTCCTGGCCATTGTAGGTGTTTGCTGTTTTCCTGTTTTTGTAAAATTATGGAACTAAATGGATTTATGGTACTAAATTATTTAAACTGGCTATATTTGATAGTATTTCGGATTCAAACTTTGCCAAATCACATGGAATGTTTTATCTAAGTGCCTATCGTAACAATGAAGACAATACACTTGGTTGTCACGGTAACGCCGGTCTCTTTTGCACTAAAAACTTCTATTAAAAATCATAATTGCTAATTTCTCTGTAAATACCATATGTCATACCATAATAATAACATGTTCAACACTGTTGGTGTCTTATAAGCTGGATATGCTTACCACCTAATCTAAAACATGGTTTTGTATTTGGTCTGTGTTGTTTATCTTTGAATTTGTGTCTTCATTTTGCTTTTCTGTGCCTTACTCATGTTATATCTTTGTTTTCTTGGTGTTTCCCATGTTGTCATTGTCCTTGGATTACTTAGTATTCGTTTTTAGACTGGTGTTTCGGTTATCCCTTACTTACAAACATACCGGGATAAGCAGACGAATGTTCAGTCTATAAGGTTTAGTAATATTTAGGGGTTATCTTGCTTTATTCTTGATTCAGGATAAAATGTTTTGCCTAATTAAACCATTTCTCTTTCCATTAAATGCTTCAGTACTTCATTAAAATGCGCATATGCAGAATCAAAATTCAAGTAACTTCGGTATTTAGTTATTTGTTACCACTGGGTCGATGCCTCTGCTGGTGGACCGTTAGTCCCGAGGGTATTCACCAGCCCAGTAGTCAGTACTTCGGTGCTGACCCGAAAGCCGATTCTGTTTGGAACCTTAAAATATCTAATTTTTGTAAATTTTGTTGAAACTAAGGAGTATCTCCCTCATGCAAAGCTCTGTCCTTAGCTGATTTTGGCTTTCTATTTAGATCATATTTGGTAATTGTTCTCTATAAGTTTTTAAACATCTCTGACTTTATGGTCTTCCAAACATTTAGATTTGATCTGCACTGAAGAGACATAATTTGTCGAAATGCGCATATGCAGAATCAAAATTCACAGTAACTTCGGTATTTAGTTATTTGTTACCACGGGGTCGATGCCTCTGCTGGTGGACTGTTAGTCCCCGAGGGTATTCACCAGCTCAGTAGTCAGTACTTCGGTGCTGACCCGAAAGCCGATTCTGTTTGGAACCTTACAATATCTAATTTTTGTCAATTTTGTTGAAACTAAGGAGTATCTCCCTCATGCAAAGCTCTGTCCTTAGCTGATTTTGGCTTTCTATTAAGATCATATTTGGTAATTTGTTCTCTATCAGTTTTTAAACATCTTTGACTTTATGGTCTTCTAAACGTTTAGATTTTATATGCACTGAAGTTGTTGAAATGCGCATATGCAGAATCAAAATTCACAGTAACTTCGGTATTTAGTTATATGTCAGTAAACAAGATATCATATTGTAGGTCTTTTAATTACGGTACCTACCACGATTTCTTCCGTGTTTAGTGACCTTTCTGTTTATAATATCAAGAAGGAAAATTAAAATGAAAACTTATGTCAAAAGGAATTCATAAAAAAAACTGACCTGGTGTCGCCTATTATATCGCAGAAACCGTAACAGCTTTGCCAAATTTGTTCCTATACTTCTGAAAGCTTAAGTCGCGTAGATTCATTTGAAACAAACCTATCTTAAGGTGTCTCAGTGGTGTTTTTCCGCCATTTTTATCTAATGCTTGTTCATTTAGGTTTCATTCATTAAGAAATTTAACAAAATAATTATTTAAAATGTAAACAAAATTCCAAAGTATTAAAATTTTTATTCCTTATCACTTTTAGAACTTTTGCCTGACAAAAAGGTGGACTCAAATACAAAAGCTTTAAATGTGTAACTGGATTTTCAGAACAGAGAAATTATGCATTGTAATTTGATAATAAAAATTAATAGATATCACTAGAGAAATTAACTATTTGCCATTCATCTCTCTTATTTCAACGGTGACCCACAATTTTTATTTTTTATATTTAAACGGTATAATGATTTCAAAACAAATGAAAAGTATGAACAAATAACTAAATATCGAAGTTACTGTAAAAAAATCTATAATAGATTTTTAAACCTATCCCCACATAACGTCATTTTCCCTATCATTTCTATGTAAAATTCTTAAATTTTCAATTTCAGTTTTTGCGCTTTAATGCACGGTGACCCCAAAATTTTATTTTATATTTTGGACGATAATACAATTATGCTTCAACAGAGAAAATTTCACAAAATTATATGATAGAAAATCAATACCCTGCAGACACCTAAAGTCCGAAATATAACAATTTGTACAGTACAGACAAAGACTTATCGTGATAAATCACTGTTATAGATGTGTCGCTCAAGATTTATCACGGAAAGTGTCTGTTTGTACGATACATACTATTTTGCCTTTTAAACGGTAAGGGCTATGAAAAAATCCGTTTAAATGTTACCGAAAGTTTGCAACTTGATGAATCCATACCAAAAAATCTCATATGAATCAAAAAAAAAATAAACGTTCTAGGGAATCTGTGCACTTGCAATATTGGTAAGGTTTGCTCTTTATAGTTCAGAAAGGAATGGAGCTATAAAAACCTGATGGTTAAACGCTACGTTAAATTTTCATAAGCAATATAATGCAAAAATTTGCTTCAATCCGATTAAAAATAATATATTTACATACTTATATACATTATTGAGATTCCCCGTTTTTGTCCCATCTATCTCATGAACGGTAAATGCAACGTCTAATCCTTTCCAATATCCCTGATTGAAAATTTTCCTAGGAGCACACTGACAGAAACTCAAAATCTAATAAATGCTAAAACATTGGAAGGCCACTTGTGAGAAAAAGAACAAATTTCACCCTTTCTGACGTAATCAAGATGTTGGAATTTTTNTAATTGCGCGCCACTTTTAGCTGATCTCTTCCTTTTTTCGTATGAGGCGAAGTTTTTACAAGGGCTTACACAGAAAAAAACAAAAACATTTAGCCCAGTCCTTTAATTTCAGCTTCCGCTACATAGAAGATGTACTTTCTCTTAATAATCCAAAATTCAAGGAATATTTACACCAGATCTATCCCAATGAGCTTGACATTAAAGAGACTACCAATACACCTACTTCAGCTTCGTATTTAGATCTTTTAATTTACATTGACGAAAATGGACGTTTGAAATCTAAGCTGTATGACAAACGTGATGATTTTAACTTCCCAATTGTGAACTTTCCCTTTCTGAGCAGCAATATACCTACCTCTCCAGCCTATGGAGTGTACATTTCACAGTTGATTCGTTACTGTCGGGCATGCAGTTTATACAGTGACTTTTTAGTTAGAGCAAAAACACTGTCCCAAAAGCTGCTTAGTCAGGGATTTGTTCAGCCTTTGTTACTTTCATCCCTTCAGAAATTCTATGGCCGTCACCATGACATCATTGACAGATATGACGTGTCTGTGTCCCAAATGAAAACGGACATTTTCAGCTAGATTTCACGTCTTCACGGATTTGACATAATCGGATTTGACTCAACCCTGGATTGACTCACTGATAGTGTGACGGGTGCCGCTAGCGGAGCAGGACATGCTTACCCATCCGGAGCACCTGATGTCACTCCCAGTTGTTATGAGAGTTCACACGGTCAGTACTTTAGTTTTTCGTGTTGTCTTGTACATCATACGTCTGTAAAATTTTAGTTTTGTCTTCGTCATTGATGTTTGTGCTACCGATTTGTCCTTGTGATTGTATGAATACAACAGAAATTTACCAAAGCTTTTCAAAATTTTACCATGGTACTGTTTGAGGGTTAGAGAAGTTACATGTACCATGGACCTCAATTGGTTTTGTCTAAGGGTTAGAAAATGACATTTACCAATCCGCTACCAAACAGATCTTTCAAAACAATGCATGCATCACTGATATTGTGACGGGTGTCGCTAGCGGAGCAGGACATGCTTACCCTTCCGGAGCACCTGATGTCACTCCAGGTTTTCATGGGAGTTCACACTATGAGTGCCTTAGTTCTTAATGTTATCATTTTATTTCCGTGCATTGTAGCTGTCTCACGTCCTTGTTTTGTCTTTGTTCTTATCTGTTACCGTTTTTGCCATGTCTTTGGACTTCGATTTTTGTAGTCATCGCTTCCCTTGTTCCTTCGGTATTCTACTGCCGTTGTTTCTGGCAATTTTCTTTAAAAACACATAACTGAAACCGATCTCAGCAATTCTTGTATGCATTGAAATTTTTTTTTAAAATCTTATAAGGTTTGATCAACTAGAAATTAAATCTTTTGTCAAAAACGTAATGTCTATAGACGATGACGACGACAACGACGAAGACAACAGCACCATACCAAAATAATACCTCAAATTTATTGACGTGTTATGCAAAACTCACAAACTACGTTAAATAATGTTAAACAATATTTCACAACATATAATAATTCGATTTGTTGTCTTAATTTTGCTCAGGTGGCATCTGAATGGACACGACACTTATTTACGAAAAAATTATCAGTGTATTGTGGAAAAATTTGAAGTTTCGGTCCGAACTGTGATTCAAGATTCATTTCTTACTTAGTACTCGGATCATTTCTTTTACGTGTCTACAAATGCTGTTGAGTTGCTACCGGACACTACCGAAATGGAGGGAATGAGCGCCATAAGCTGGCTTTATCTCCGAACTTACGAAACGGGAACAAGAGAAAAAAATTAAATTTTTCATAATCAATATATGATTTTTTAATGCCCGCGAAAATCGAAGATTCGGAGGGGCATAAGTATAGTTTTTGGAATGCCAGTGTGTGTGTGTGTGTGTGTGTGTGTGTGTGTTCAACAAAGTTTTAAAATTGGAAATATCTTTGAATGTAAAGTGATCGAGCTTTCATCTTTTGCACGTGTATTCCTTGTGGCAATGCCTTTCAAACGATACCAGAATATTTGAATTAATGGTCTTATTATTGACCTATTAAAATTAAGGATATTGTACTTCAATTATGTGCACACTGAATTCTGAAATTTGGAACACAGTAATTGTGTATTTATAGGTGGAAGGGAGAAAACGTATCTACAACTGAAGTAGCTAATATATTAACCAGTTTACCTTTTGTGCAAGATGCCAACGTGTATGGAGTAATGGTTCCAGGTTTGTGACTTTTTCATTTCACTCGTGGAAAAAAGCAAAGTTGTGACATATGAACATAGGACTAAAATCATACGAAACTCATGTGGGGGGTCTTATATTTAAAGCCATAACTTCCTGCCATGCTTCATTTGTCTTACAAAACCTGTAACGAACACATGAAAGAGGTTTTTTTCTTTCAGTATGAGTTTATTTTTTTTCTGTATTGTTCATAAGGCCTTTCAGTGTCATAGCAAGAGATTGGTATACAGGAAGTAAACGTCAACACCTGACTTAAGTAGTTTTCCAACCAAAAGAGGTTGTAGTAATTATTGTTTTGCATAACATTATTTACCACCATTTACTGCTCTGTATAACTTTTTATCGCATCTGATAATTTCTAATTTAAATTAGGCTCCATTGCATTACGAAAGGGATATAAGCACACAACATTCAAAATAAATTTTGATTAATATGTATCGTGGCAGGTCCTACATTAAAGATTTACTGATTTACTGCTGTAAAGATGGTCCAAGTCTTGGAATATGACAGCACTTTCCTTATTTTTATAGAGAGAGGTCCAAAATGATTAAGACTAAATGAATATAATTATTCTATTTATTCCAAATGTTATAGCCTTACACAAGGCTTTTGAAGTGTATTTTTTACCTTATTCCTAGTCTTATAAATATTTTGCATACTACAAGAAGACGCTCTTTGAATCTTTTTTGTTACAAGAAGGTATAGCGGATTGCTTGCTATTTTCCGCTTCAACAGTTTTTTCTTGATTTGACAAACTTTGCTTAGCAGTTTTCGCTCATACTTTTTTATATACATTGAAACCTGTCTAAGCCGAACCCCTTTGAGACTGAAGAATTTGTTCGGTTTAGACAGTTGTTTGGTTTTCGCTGGTTCAAAATACAAAGAAAATGATAGAAAAGGTCTTCACATTGTGTATGGTTCAGACATGTTTTCGGTTTAGTCAGGGTTCGGTTTAGACAGGTTTTACTGTATATGGGCATATTTCCTTAAATATGGAGTTCGTCGTATTGTCAACCATTTATTTCTCAGGTATTGAAAAAAAACTTCTTTTTTGCTTTGAAAAATACAAAAGTTTGTTAAATTCGCCCACAAGATAAATTTATATATTTCTTTTATTTCCACTTGGAAGAAGTATTTTCAAAGCCTTTTACCAGGTGAATTATGAAAAGTTTTAACGTTTTCTTTCTCAATTTAACTTATTGTAAAAGTACCATTGTTCGTGGGGTTCCCATTTTCGTTGATTTCGTGGTTGGCTTAACCACGAAATTTAATTCCAAACGAAATACATTTTTCCCTCGACTTTTAATGCATCGAATTCGAAACCACGAATTTAAGTACCCATGAAGTAGTAATATTTATGAAAACCACTGGTGTCTTTTGGCAAGGTATTTTCACTTTCTATGATTTTTAGTAGCTGCTGCTGTTGAATTGATGTCAGACACGACCCAAGTGAAAGGTGTGGCGCGCTTTACAAACTAATTTGAACCCGAGTCTTTTGAAATGCCTTTACCAAATCAGGACTTTTGCGATTTACCGTTTTCCGATGATTTAGCAAGAATTTGTCTTTTTGTCCCTTTGGATTTAGACTCTCGACAATTTCCTCTGGTAATTCGGTTAAAAACCTCTTAGGAAATGATTACTTATGTTGTCCAACTGGTTTTAATTTTGTATTTCTGTCACACAGGATAACCTTAGAGAATTTTTTTCTGATCGACTTATGCTTGAATATTAATTCAATTTACTGTTTTTCCAACTAATAATTTTTATAAAAGGTATTGATTGTATATACTGTAGTCATAATATTTTACCTTTTTTTATAAATTGTTGTAATTTAAGGTCATGATGGCAGAGCAGGAATGGCGTCCATAACACTAGCCAGTGGCGAACGGATTAAAACAGAGATGTTGGAAGCACTTTACGAACACTGTAAAAAGAATTTGCCAAGATATGCCATACCTCTTGTGTTACGTTTTGAAAAAGAGACAAGAATAACTGGAACATTTAAGCAACAAAAAGTAGATTTGGTAAAGGAAGGATTTGATCCGAATGTGATATCAGATCCCATGTTCTATTTCTCTGTTCAGACCGGAAGTTACATACCTTTGAACAGTGACAGTCATTTTAGATTCTTACAATCCAAACTTTGAGTTTAAAACTCAAACATAACGACTATTAATGATTTATATTGCTTAAGTATATATGCCAATTCATCTTTCGTTTTCTGCAATTGCATTGATTAAAAATATGTATATATCAAAATAGTTAAATGCTATTTTCTTATCCAAATCTTTTTGGGGTAATAAACGGAAACAACAAGAATAAAAACGAAGAAAGCCAATCCATAAAAATGACTAAAATATAAAAAGCGACAGCAATATAAAGATAAACCAAGAAAATAGATGAATGGAATATCGGTAAGTTTATAACGGTTCTTTTATTCAAGACACTATTGAAATCTCACTGAAATCGAAGTTTTTTCCTGTGTACAATAGAGAAGATTGGAAGTTGCCAATGGTATTTTCTCTTTTGTTGATGCTTAAATCGGGGATATGTTGACCTTTTTTGTTGTTTTGGGGTCTGTAGGCTCTCATCTTTTTTTGCTTTTATTACAAGCTTTAAAAAGAGTAGAATAATATAATAAAGTGTAGCATACAACTCCTTATCTGAAAAAAGCGGATGCTTTTGACAATTGGCCTTACTGATCAAAGGAGAAGAATTGTGTCCAAGCCAAAGGTTGAAGTCAGGAACTATAAACGAAAGTTAAAACAAAGTCTAGCTCTAGGCAACTGTGGCGAGTTGCGATTCAGTAACATAATATTGGTTAATCAAGTCATGATGACGACCTTTCAACGTCTGGCATTCCAATTTCAAGTAATGATTCTTAAATTCTTGAGGGAGTTCTATTCCTAAAAGTATCTAATGAGTAAGGAAGGGATACGGAGTAAATGCATATGAGACAGAGTCTCTACAAAAACATGGTAAAACAAAGCAATAGAACCATGTTTTTCTTGTTGTTTTTCATTTTGAAGTCAACATGAGGCCTTCCCCAAAAAAACTTTGATCATATCTCCTAGTAAGTTCAAGACGGCCCCTAGCACCGGCTGAATGCTTGATGTCAAGCAACGCTATATCCATTCCTTTTTACTCATGGAATCGGCTTCGACAACAAACGTCAAATAAACTTGGAAAGTTTTGTTACAATTTCCTGTTTATGAAATCATCTTAGTTGGAGAAGAAAAAACAAAGTTTTCGAAATTTCAATGAAATTGAATTCTGCACGTGACCCTTTCAAAAACAACTTATTCCTTTAAAAGCATTTAAGTAAGCATATCAGATTAATTCCAGATCAATAATATATTCTGAAGTATTTCAAGTTTATTATAGTCCAAGAGAGATTTCAGAATATGTGCTGAGACCGCAAAAGACTGGTTGTTATACATTTTGACTATTTTGTCTTGAAATTGTGCAGCAAATTACGCGAGTGGGTTTGTTCAGTTTTGATTTCAGTCTTAGTAGCTAAATATCCCCTTCTCTCTGATGTCATCTGTCCTCTGGCAAATGATACATCTATTCTTTCAACAATATACATCTCCTGCTTTATAGTAATGTGTACTGTTTGGACATTGAAATATGAAAATGGTATTGCTCTGTTCGTTCAAATAAAAGGAGGAACTGAATCAATACTTTATTGAAAAGAAGGAGTTGAAAAGCAACTGTTATGACTCATAGAGTTATGACTAAGATTTATAACATATTCATACATGTGATAGGGATAGAGAAAGGGGAATTTGGGGACCCATAAACCTGTATAACCCTACAGCTTATTCGTCTTAGTGCCGGTACCATGTCCGGCTATCCCAGGTACCTAATTTTTTTNTTTTTTTTTTTTTTTTTTTTTTTTTTTTTGTGCAGGTCCCTGGTAGATTGTAGCATGTGATTGTATTTTCGGATCTTGTAAGAGTTTCCCGTTATCTTTTCCCCTTTAAATTATGAGACGTTGGGGAACAAAAAAGAGGATCAAGAAAATAGATTCTTCACCAAATTATTTATAAAAAGATAACATTATTGTACTAACTGTAAACTAAGAACTGTGACTAAATATGTTAGAGGGTGGAAAATGCCCATTTCAACACGTAATGAGTTGATGTGAGCATTCCGTTTGGACTTGATATTGTGTTCCGTTTAGAATACCCAGGTACTTTGTTTT
>MJUU01017466.1:19966-64348 GCA_002080025.1 Modiolus philippinarum | reverse complement strand
TGCTTCATTTTTCGTGACGCTTGTTTTATGTTCTGTTTGTTATGTTAACGTTGGTCATATTGTTTCTGTGTGTGTGATCCTATTGCTATGTATTCTATTTTTTTTTCTGTCGTTGCTTTGGTTTACTGTGACTTTCTGCCTCTATACATGTATATGTTATGGGATTGCTAGAGTCTGTGGTTTTTGTGACCTTTGTTATAGGTGTTACAAGACCGTGTTAGATAATGTAGTGACCAAATACGACGATCGAAACGCCGTGTCTTAAAATAGCATATCATTTTAACATACTTTATAGCACACAGGTGAATAAACTGAGCAACCATTGTGTAGGCAATGTTTCAAAGAAAGGATTCTGCAAAGACTGGGGTAAGTGGTTGTATATCAAAAATGAAATTAACGGGAAAGAATTACGGTGGTAAAAAAAGAAAGGAAAATAAAGTTCGTTGACCTAATTTTTTATAGATAGAAAATCAATAAATCATCGTTATATTTTATGTAAAAAATGTTGATCAATGTTATACTGATAATGTAAAAATGGTATACTGATAAATAAGGCCACTGGTCAGCAAGATTGAACAAGGAAGTTGTATTTAATACTAAATACAAAAGTGTACTAGATAATGATAAAAGGATAATGTTCTACGGGTCAAAAAATGTATTAACAAGGTATACGTTCTAACAGGTATGTTTTGACTTTAAAAATACATGATACAATAAAACGTTTAGTGTTGCAATGAAATTTCATTTAAATGAGGTTTTCTTGTATGGTGAGTTTTTCAGAATTTTGGTAAAATTTTAATGAATGAAACAAAATTTGGTTCTATTACATTAACTCTTTTTTCTGCAAGGTGACAACATTAGCCGGAACCTTTGCCATGGCGGTCGAGTATATGTGAAAATACAGGCCAGACTAAGTGATGGCTTTCGCTCAGTATTTATACTTCACAGGCTTTTGAACATAGACATAAATACGATTATGAAGTTTATTATATGTATACGATAAGCACATATACAAGCAAATATTTACATTATTTCAAATTTTATTTTCCAAAACAACTATGAAGCTACTAAGATATCGATGTAAAAAAGAAGATGGTGGTTTGGTTGTCTACCTTGTTGACTTATTTTATATTTCCTCTTTTATTTCTTTAGGTCTGAACTTGAAAAGTTTGTAAATAGTTTTTCGAAATTTAGGAAGTGAAATTTGTCTTCTAAGTTTCGATTGAGACGCATTTACAATACTTGATGAGACTGATAAAACTTGCAAACGAAATTACATTTTGTGCATGTTCCACAGAATCGAGCCAACTAGATATAAAAATACCAAGCATTACTAAGGAAACCACGCATATAAAAATGACAAAAAATCAAAGTTTCTATTCAGTCGAATTTAAAGAAATTAAACATATCTAGGAATCCATGAAGCTGTATTAAAAAATATCAGACTACCCGTACGAATTATTATAGTAATCATTCATGACTATGTTCAAATTAAGCATATCCGAATTTACGTGTTCAAATTAAACATGTGCTTAAGTTGAGCATATCCGAGTACACAAAAAAGAGTACAAATTAAACATATTTAAAGTAATAGCACTTGTGTACAGTTAGAAATATAATCAAAGTTCCGATGGAGCTGAATCTACACGTGGCAAAAATTGTCATCCAATTTAGTCATCCAAAGAACTGCTGCATACGTCTGCATGTATTAAGTTATTCCGTAAATACGTCAAAATAATCGGATTGTGTGATTTCGTATGCATGTCGATTTCATTGCTATAAATATATGGAATATGCTATAAATATATGGAATACACATGTCACAGGTAAACAAATGTTATGTTCATCTTTGACAAATTACTGCGCGGCAGGCGCGTTGATCCGAGACGTTATATAAAAAAAACGAGTAATTTGATAAACATGCATATTGTTTTCAATATAATATAACAACACTATATTCAACTCAAGAAAATGAAGAAATATAACTTAAATACACAATGAATACGATTTTGAAAGAAACTTGTCCACTATATTTTATTGGAAGCACGAAGATCATCTTTTAGAGCTGTTAATATGCTTGAAGCCTCGCGTGATTTTTTCTTGTCATTTTAAAAACTCTCCAGCCCTTTCATGGCTTTCGGGTTAAAAATGTCAACGCAGTACCATATATGTACAGCTTAAATAGATCTAAATAATTGCACATGTGTACAAGTTAAACATATCCGCCAAAATGTACTAATTCAATATTAACACATGCATATGTTCAAGTTTTACGTGTCAGAGTAATCACACATATAAGGTATTCAAATAAACATATCGAAGTAGATTGACTGCAAAAATGTAAAATTTAGAAACATTATTCTTATTCTTATAGGCCTACTATGACGTAAAAAGTATAATTCTTTGAAGGTATGTCAGTGTAATAAAGTTGTTGTACAGCAGTTTTTACTAGCTACGGTAACGATACTGCAGATTTAATCTCTGAGATACAACGTTTCCAGTGAAAGAGAAGGGAAATAGTTAATGTCGAGGGAACCATAAACTTGCTTTTGTTCGAATAACTAGTAAATAATAGAAAAAAGAAGGAAAACGGGAAATGTGTCAAAGAGACAACGACCCAAAGGGGAGTAATAACAACCCAAAGCCACCATAAGTTCTTCAATGAACGGTGAGGAAACCCCACACTCAACGGCAGGTCGGAGTCGGTCCCTAAATAAAGAGTAATCAAGTTCAGCGAAATAAACATCATCCTAGACTCCTATAAGTATTTTATAGTGCCGAAACGGATTGTGACGTTGCCGGTCTATTGAATGGTAAAGACTATTTGTTCGGTGACGTCAGAATTACGTCTTTAATTGACCATGCCCAAGTTCATGGTCTGCACTCCCTAATTTAGTCTTATAAGAAGCAGGAGATGCTAACTCTACCGGTGCACCTGATCTCACCCATGCTTTTTTTTCTTTTTTTTTGGGGGGGGGGGTCCGTGTTGTTCATCTTTGTGTGTGTGTCTTCATTTTTCTTTTCTGTGCCGTTCCCATGTTGTGTCTCTGTTTTTTTTTCCCCTTTTTTGTTTCTGGTGTTGCCATTGTCCTTGGATTGTTTGCTTTTGGATTGACGGTTCGGTTCTCACTTACTTAGACTTAAACTGGTCTTGGTATGGACATTTACTGGTTCCCCATTCCTATGTTTGTACTCACTGGTTGTACTTCACACTAAGGAAAACAGGAACACAGGTAATCAATATAAAATCATAAAAGATTATTTGAATAGAACACTCTGGAGATTTTTTTTTGTCAATAACCTAAAAAGATAACTCTTACAAAGTGATAAAGTAGCGAGTACAGACCATGAACCTGGATATCATCTATTTAAAAAAAAGTTGTTTCATTTTAACGTAACATCTGCCGTGAATTTAATTCTTCTTAGTCATTTTAAAACATCAAATGGTAATATTTTTTCTAGGTTTAGGTAAGCTAATCAGACAATTTGCATGAATTATGTCAGCAAAACAGAAAGCAGCTATTGCTGTAGGTGCTACAGCAGGACTTGGTATTGCAGCCTGGAGGACTTTATTTCCATGGATAAGTTATGACATACAACTTTTGAAAGCACTGAGTAAAAATGGAAAAGCTGTTGAAGCCGATATTGCAGCAGAAAAATTTTTCATCGAAAATTTTGAAGATACTGTCAGGAAAACGCCAAAGAAAACTTTTATAATTTTTGAAGATAGATATTACACTTTTGAGTTTGTTAACGAACAGGCATGTAGAGCGGCTAACATTGTAACAGGCTGGGGATTAAAACAAGGTGATGCTGTTGGCGTATTTGCTTACAATTGTCCAGAATATGTATGGATATTCATTGGTAAGTGTTTATCTGTAAAGCACGGAAATTATGCAGCTAAAGATGGGAATCTAATATTTTTTTCAAATGCAAGAGAAAACACAGCTCTACAAAAAAAAATGCTTTAGAGTTTTTAACATCTGAGTGCGAACTCTATCCGTAGTTTCATTTGGCATCAGTTTATCATGTACTATGTTCAACAATTTGATATCGATGTCCTACAATATAAAGAATATAGTCAAAAATCGTCGTAATGAAAATGAATATCCCACTTTTGTTATTTGATGTAGTCTCATGTAAAATTTTTAATATGAATATTGAATGAAAGAATCTAGAGTTAAACGTCATAAACCACAATTTACAATATATATATGCTCTTTTGTCAGCAAAATGCATATTCAGATATTGAATTGATAAAATGCTTTATCTGGCCTGTCCTTGACATACTTTTTAAACAATTACGTAATTTATCAGACAAGTATAATGCATATTTAGATATACTAGTCTACAACCCGTGGGCGACCATTCGAAACTGGTCTTTTGAAAACAGAGAAGTACTGTTAGTGCAAATGATATTTGTGTTACTTAAGTCCCTTGACACTATATAGATTGATTTATGGTTCTCCAAATATTTGGTGATATTGAACACTGAAGGAACTTAACTTATCGAAGTAACAAAAAATCGATTCGGAATTCACTGTTAATTTATATTCTGCATATGCGCATTTCGACAGCGTATGTCTCTCCAGTGCAGATCAAATAAAAACATTTGGAAAATACCGAAATATGTGTAAAATCTGATAGAGAACAAATTACCTATAGGGTTTAAATAGTAAAGCCAAAATCAGCTGTGGACAGAACTATAGGAGAGGGGGATACTCCTTAGTTTTGAACAAAATTTTGTAGAATTAGATATTGCAAGTTTCCATATAAAATTGGTTTTCAGGCCATCATCGAAGTACAGACTACTGAGTAGAAGAAATGACAATCTTCAAAATTGAATCATCCACTGAGATCGCAGTGATTTGATTTTAGTGTGAAAGACACAGCGGATATTCAAGATCTAAACCTATATATATTAAGTTAAAACGAACTATGACGCTATACAGATAAGAATTGACAAGACATTTTGGCTACATGCAAAGAAAATATTTATTGATTTTTTTTAAACATTTAAATATATAGTCATTGATGACGTGTAGTTCCACATCTAGCTTGGAATTCCACTCAAACCAGTGCTAGGGGTCGTCTTGAACTTACTACAGGGTATGAGCAAAGCGCATTGTTGAAGGCCTCGTGGTGACTACTAGAAGAAGCAAAAATGTGCCACAGCTTGGTTTTACAATGTATTTGCAGATATTTTATCTCAAGTGTACTCACTCCATACCATAATGTTGTTAGGACTGGACTTTGCCTCTTCTGCAGTGTGGAGTTCGTTGAAAGACTCCCAAGCGAAAGATGTATGCTCTATAGTTATTTCATGTATGATGTACTTAATTTTGAAGGAATGTTTCATATGGATACACCTTTACGCTTTCAAATTTTGGCATTTTTTTTGTAATTTTCAAAGTTATTTTGGCTATCTTGTTTTTAGTGCTCACATCTCACTTTGTTTGTGCTTCGTTTCTTAGCAATTGACTCGCTGAGTGCCCTGTGTTTTTATTTTCTTTCTTTATGTTGTGATTGTCTTCTGTTTGACTTTTTTGTTTGGCAACGGATGACAGCTGTTGAAAGAACACTTTAAATTTTATGTCTTTTGATCGTAATATAAGGTATAAGAAAAGCTCATTGTTGAAGGCCTCAAGGTTGTTCAATTGCTTTTTTTCAATGTATTTTTGGAGACTTTATCTCATGTGAATTTACGCCATATCTAAGGAGTTTGTCTCTCATGCAGTGTGGCATCCGGGAAAGATTAGAGTAAAACCTATATATTCAATTATGGTGTACTTGTTCTTAAGAGAATATCTCACATGGTTAAACTATTTGGCATATAATTTTTTGTAAATTCCAAATGTATTTTGACCATTCCATTTATAGTGCCCACATCTCACTATTTTATTATGGACATTTTTCCCAATTAAAACGATGATTGCCATGTACAGTTGTTTATATTCTGTGATGGTCTACTTTTAGTCTTTTTGTCGAGCAATGGATGACAACGTTTGTAAGACAAATTGACAGTTGATTTTATGTTTGTTTACAACCCTGCATCAATGAGTAAAAGCAACATAAATGTAGAGTTGTTCGCAATGAATTCTGCTCAAACAGATCCCTAGGGCCGTTTTAAACTTATCCTTAGGTATGAGTAGAGCTCATTGTTGAAGACCTCTTGGTTACTTTAAGATGAAGAACAACAATAAAAGTGTTGTTCCATTGCTTGGTTGTGCCGTGTGTTTGCAGAGATTTTGTCTCATGTGCCATTATTCTATATCCTTTTGTTGTTAATTTTATCGATAAAAATGTTCAACAAAAACATTGTTTTAGAGTATTTTAAGAAATGAAGATTTGTCCCAGTATTTCTTAAAATTTTTTAAAAGATATGTACTTAAAATGACTAAACAGCCGATTGAATAACGCACAATTATTTTGGTAAACATGCATATATCTACAAATCTTTTTTTTAACTGTAAAGGACTTTTGAAAAGTACGATTATATATTTGTTAAAGAAAAACATATATTACATAAACTGACATGCATTAATTCGATGCCTCTTTACCTACATGCGAAATCAACGGAACAATTTAAGTAATGTGTCACTACAAAGTATATTTTATACTTTTAACACAAACATCAATAAAATAATTGAATAATAGATTTTTTATGAAAATCATTATATCACACAATATAAAAATATTAATCTTTTAAAAATATTTTTAAACTTTCAAAAATGAATCTTATTTTAGGAAATTTTTGATAGGATGATTTGCTGGAATGTTTCCAGCTGGTCCCTATTTTATGAGGATGAAAATAATCGTGTTACAGTTATCTCAATTTGAACTTTTGTTCTAATAGGACTACAGAAAATCGGGGTAATATGTACCTTGCTCAACATCAATACGAAAGGAAAACCATTGGTACACTGTATGAACATAACCGACTCCAAAGCCATCATTGTAGGACAAGGTTAGTTTTTATCATACTTTTCTATCTATGTGACAATAATAAATAATTAATGTATTCACTCATTGTTTACCAACAATCAACTACTAAGAAAATCTCATTTCTTCGTTTTATCATCTATTGCATTATGAGACGCGTGTCCCAAAATATTTTTCTTAGTCAAGAGCGAAATTACCGTATTGGCTGGAAACCTATTGTTTGTACACCAAACATTTCATACAATGTCTCTTCCGACAATGTTTCAGTTTTTGTAACAGCGAAGGTTAAAGGTCTCCTTAACAGTATGTTTATTTCGGGTAAAATCCCCAATTTTAACCAATTGTTCGTTCACCACCAAACTTCGTATGTATGCTTTAATTAATATGCTTAGGCACGGACCATTTGATTTTCAGGGGGGGTGGGGCTGGTATTTTTTAGAAAAAAATTTTCTGGCCCCCATTTTTGCCTAAAAAATTTTTTTTGGCCAGACAAACATATCACTAAGTCTGTTATTCATCTTTTTTTTCTCTCAATCGCTTGTCATCTTGTTAACTCACCATGAGCAAATATATTAATATAATGATAGATATATTGGATACGGATTAGTCAATCTGTCTTGTTTCCGAATTCTTTTGATTAATTTGTTTACATGTATTTATTTATTTATGTATTTGTGGATTATAACATTTGACAAGTTGATTAATAAAATATGTTTATATTAAATGGCAAATTATTTGAACAGACAGCATATGAGTCTTCAAAAACCTTGAACTACTACATTTTTCAAAATTTCTTCTGCAAGTCACTTAAATCTGTTGATATTATATTGTAATAATGGAAGTTTTGCATGCTTAACTAAATCAATAATTTGCAGAAAAATTATCGTTATTATAAACTGGGCAAAAAAAAAGTTAAGGGTCATATTCACTCAAATTCATATATCTTACATGAGCATAACCACTGATCCGATTGTTATGAAATTTTGTCCAGTGTATACGCTTACCATTATGAACTTTTCTGCAATTTTCAACTTTTCCACATTTTTCTTTTTTGAGAATAAAAAAATAATCAAGTTTTTTTTTAAATCATGATTATGACATTTTTATCGAATTGTTTAATCTTTTGACCGTTTACAGACTTTGATTCACTTAAATTGTTGAAGAGTGGCAAGGTAATGGGTATTCACATTAGGGTACCCATTTTGTCCCATACAAGAATTTCCACTTTTGTTAGGTCGTTTTCAAAATTTGGAAGGGTATGGTGCGTAGATTAAAAATTTTAACTTTTGTAATTAACAGTGTCGTGTTAATAACCAAGACACTGAACTTGTCAAAGAAAAGGCTTCAATGCATCGGTCCCTGATAGAAATTTGATTTATTTTTAAGGTAGATAAATTTTTGGGGTAAAAATGCAAATTTCAGAAATTTGTGTTTTCCGAGAAGAAATGGCCAGATAGAAGGTTGACCCTATGATTTTTTTCAAGTGTCTAACCTGATAATCTCGAAAGGTTCAACGACTGATTGGCCTTAATTATGATTTAGTCAAATTAAACTGTGTTGTAAAACTTATTACAGATGAGAATGCAACAAGCGCTCAAGGCTGAGGAATTTACTCAAGATTCACAAAGGCTGAATAATTAACAGAACATTAAACAATTTGAAGAATAAAAAAATCGTGTAAACATAGCTGTAGTTGGATGTGGCTTGGACATAGGTGCATTATATTTTAATGATCTGCAGTTTGCAATATTGTTTATCATTTAATCTCACTCATTTGTTCATGCTAATCTCACGTTATTGTGTTCAACACATTATCTGTACTCCTGGTCATCTTTGTTTACAGCTGATACAGTCAATATTGTATCAATTACCTTCAAAAACTTATAAATGTAACTGATAAATAAGATGTATCTAGGTTATTGTATAAGCCATTCATACACAACCAGAATTATCATTGTTATTAAGTTCATAGAATAAAAATAAGGATCTTTTTCTTGAAACTTCAGATTATTAATTATTAACAGTTATCTTTTCTCTTGGACAGTTTGCACGTTTTCCTGAACATTTGTTCTCAACAAATCTCGCGAAATTTCCCGCCAAAGTAATTTGGAATACAACCCTGGGTGTCCAGTCATTAGAGAAACAATTTCCACAACTTAAACACGTTAATTATGAAATTTCTCGCATTTTCAAATGTTTAAAAGCTCGGCAAGCCTCGCTATCAAACATTCGCAAAATTTATTTAACTCGATGTGAGAAATTTCATAACCAGCTAGTACTATATTTTATGCTCAAAATTAAACATAATTCAAAGGAGATACTTTCTTAATAGTATTTACAATGAAAGGATATTGAGTGCACATGAGACAAAGTCCACCTAATATAAAGTTCAAGACAGCCCTAGTTTCGGATTAGCTGAATCCATTACTTGATGTGTAGCAACGGTACGCCCATGTTCTTTTTACCCATGGCCATGAGATCGTCAATAAAGGATCGTCAATAAACATGAAGCTGGAGTTCGAGTTAACATATGTGTTATGGTCTCATGTTCATTTACTCCATATCCTTTCGTAAAATATGAAATTAACTGGCATATGTTCGTACAACCCTTGTCATCCGTTGTTCGACAAATCGACTCAAAAAGACAACTATTTGACAGTAATTGTGGCATTAAAAGGTTCATTGCAGAATGCACTATTAAGACCAACGAAATTGAAAAAGTCATATGTTACAAGATTGATTAAAATTTGAAGGTTGAAAACAAATATTGTAATTTCAACATTACATTTTCTTGAACTTATAGTATTTTATCTCAGCTGGTTACCTGGAGATATTTATGTGGATCTGGATCTTTTGATAAAAGATTCTTCGGAATTAACTGACGAACAAAATATAAATGTTTTTAAACATGTGCTTGAATTCATTAAAAGAACATGAAGATTCCTTATAACATATTATATTATATTATATTATATTATATTTCGTCATATATATATATATATGACGCGGACAGCAAACCACACACATCACATGCACCATGCCATATTAAAATATATTTAGTAAATTTAGTTTAATTCTTTTATAATTATATATGTGAAATATGTAATAAAAGCATGCTCTGAAATGATATGTATTAATATTGTACTTTATGTTATATATACCTTAATATTTTATACGCATATTCATTCATTTGTCGCTTGCTTAGCTTTGAGATCTACTGCTTTTATCTAAATATCATTTGAAACTTTAAGATGAGCAAAAAAAAATCCCGATCCTGGAATGGTAACAAATAAATGTTTAAAAGACTATGATCAGATCGATATGACATAATCTAATAATTAAAAATAAAATAACTGACACAAAATAAATATGTAAGAGTTTTTTTTCCGTATTTAGAACAATGATTAATTTATTAACCAATTTCAAAAAACAAAACTGAAATGATTGAAATAATAGTCTTAATAGCATAATGTAAGTTTTTATTTCGATGGCATGACTATTTTTTTATATTTTCATTCTGCAGGCTTTGTCAATGAGAGTGTGTTTCAGAGAAATTCCTAAGAAAAGTTGTATGAAAATGCCTTTTCGCTGTACGCTCAGGCATCTAGACCACCTCTTTCTTAGGAAGCACTATAATTTTCATTCGTGAATTAATGCAATATTTGAGAAATGATACTGATTATAAGTGGTGATCATCTTTTAGCACTTGTAAAAACATATTATCTGTAATTTTGTTGAACCCCTAAATTAGAAAGGAAAGAGGTTTTAAAATAGCCACAGTTTTAAATCATTGCTCGTGATTGATACCTTGAGGCTTCTATGAGCCTGTATATCTCACCAGTTATAGATTGGAGCATTTTCCCAAATCAAACTAAAACATCTTAAGTTTCTAAATATAAGATACTAAGAATAACTATTTAAATCTAATAAGAATTTGACGATAAAGGTAGGTATTCAACCACTTCTTCGACCTTTGGAATAAAATGTCCATTCATTTTGATGATGTAATGGCAATTCCAGCTATAAGGATTTGACAATGGAGATACAATGTAGTCCTTGATATACTGAACATGTTTTGCAGTTTAAACTTTACCTCAACCTCTAATCGTTTTTTAGCTCACCTGACCCGAAGGGTCAGTGTGAGCTATTGCCATCGCTTGGCCTTCCGTCGTCTGTTAACTTTTCACATTTTCATGTTCTACTCTGAAACCACTGTTCATTCAACCAAACATTACAGGGATGATCTACTAAAGGTCTTTTACAAAGATTGCTCATGTCGTTCCGATCGGACAAAAAACATGGCCGCCAGCACGGAACTTAGGTTTAACATTTGACCCTATGTTAAAAGTCATCTTCTCCCCTGAAACCATTGGAGTAAATTCAATCAAACTTTCCAGGAATGATCTACTATAGGTAATTAATAGAGATTGCTCATTTCGTTCCAATCCGACAAAAAAACATGGACGCCAGCGCGGAACTTAGGTTTAACAGTGGACCCTATGGGATAAATCACATTTTCATCTTCTCCTCTGAAACCACTGAAGCAAATTCAACTAAACTTTACAGGAATGATTTACCACCTGATGTCGCTCTCGGTTTTTATGGGAGTTCACACTGTGAGTGTTTTAGTTGTTTTGTGTTGTCTTGTTATATTTTAGTTTTGTCTTCGTTAGTTATGTTTGTGGTACCGATCTGTCCTTGTCAATGTTTGAATACTTGATGATTGCAAAAGCTTTCCAAAATTTAACTTGGCACTGTTTGAGGGTTAGAGAAGTAACACGTACCATGTTTTTTAATTGGTTTTGTCTCAAGGTTAGCAAATGACATTAACCAATCAGCTACCTAACCGATCTTTCAAAAACGTATATGCCTCACTTACCGTGTGACGGGTGCTGTTAACAGAGCATGACATGCTTACCCTTCCGGAGCACCTGATGTCACTCTCAGTTTCACTGGAGTTCACACTGTGAGTGCCTTTGTTTTGAATGTTGTAATTTCTGTTTCTGTGCTTTGTGTCTGTTTGGCGTCGTTGTTTTTTGTGTCTAACGTCATTGTTTTCTGTGTTCTCGTTTTGGCCGTGTCTTTGGACTTCGATTTTTGTAAATTTCACTCCTTTTTTCCTTCGGTATTCTACTGCCGTTGTTACTTTTAAAAGGTCCTTAACAAAATTGCACATTACGTTCCGATTCGATATAAATATGGACGCCAGCACGGAACATAGTTTAACATTGGACCTATGGGAAAATCACATTTTCATCTTCTCCTCTGAAACCACTAAAGCAAATTCAACCAAATTTTACAGGATTGATGTACTAAAGGTCCTTAACAAAGATTGCTCATTTCGTTCCGGTCTGACAAAAAAAAAACATGGCCGCGAGCACGGTATACTAGGGTTTAACATTAGACCCTATTTGAAAAATCACATTTTTCTCCTCCTCTGAAACCGCTGAAGCAAATTCAACCAAACTTTACAAGAATGATGTATGAAAGGTCCTTAACAGAGATTGCTCATTTCCTTACAATCCGATAGAAAACATGGCGGCCAGCACGCAACATAGTTTAACATTGAACCCTTTGGGCAAAATCACATTTTGATCTTCTCCTCTGAAACCACTGAAACAAATTCAACCATACTTTACAAGAATGATGTACTAATGGTACTTTACAAAAATTTCTCATTTCATTTAGATCCAATAAAAAATGGCCGCCAGTGTAGAACATAGTTTAACATTGGATCCCGGTACGAGAAAACCATCCTTTTCATAATCTTCTCTGAAACTATTCAAGCAAATTTAAGTAAATGTATAGAAGGTCCTTAGCAAAAATTACTCATTTCAATATGATAAAAAAAACCCGGGTGCTAATGGAGAACATAGCTAAACATTAGACCCTATTGGTAATAAACATAATTTTTGGACATGCATGGCATAGAAGGTGAGCGATACAGGCTCAGTCTCTGAGCCTGTGGTTTAATACGTCATAAGCCAAATAACTGCTAAAGTAAGTGAGAACCGAACCGCCAGTCCAAAACGAACAATCCAAGGACAATGACAATATCGAAAAAACAAGAAACAAGGACACAACATGAGCACCACACAGAATAGAAAAATGAAGACATACACACCTACTAAAAGGAACAACACGGACTCAATAAAAAATATGGGTGAGATTAGGTGTACCCGTAGAGTAAGCATCTCTTGCTTCTTATAAGACACCCACCGTGTTGAGCATTTCAACTCCGGTAGTAAAGTCAAATCCGGTAGAGGAAAAGCAAATTTAGTGGCAAAGAGAAAGAACTGTTGTCATCTAGGAAACAGATATCCCACAGTGGTCCACAAGATCGTGGTGTCGACCTTAAAACTTCTGTAGTGATGACTTCAAATTAAGTGTAAATTAAGTTTCTGCAGTTGGCCATTTTGACAGCATATGGCTTTTCACCCTCAGTGAAGATCGAATCGAAACAATATATTTGGAAGACCATAAAACGACAGATATATAAAAGCTGACCGAAACGTTAAATACAACATGGACCTAAATTGAAAGACAAAATTAGCTTAGGACAGAACTTTGTACGAGGGGGAAAACACTCAGTTTTCAACAAAATTTTCAAAAATTTAGATACATATATATCCGGGTTAGCATTGAAGTACGGACTATTGGGTTGGTGAAATTTTGGACAAAATGTATAAAAATCACTTAACTTGCGATAAAAAAGCATTATATCCTGCATATGTTTATAGTCGATTCTGATTCTATGCTTTTCTCAGTTTCGTTGTTGTGAACTCTCATGTCCTTTCAAGTCTTTTTTTTTCTAACATGATTTATTTAATTCAAGGAAGTGATTTACTCAACACTATTGATGCAATAAAAACAGAGATATGTGTACCAATATATGTGATGGGGCCATTCAGTCCAGAGATCCACAATGGATATCAATCATGGGATCACCTAATGCTGACGTCATCTCCGGCGGAAGTTTGTCCTACTGTAAGAAATCATCTTGACATGCTCTCTGTAGGCTGCTACGCGTTCACGTCGGGAACTACAGGTATTCTTAAAGCAGAAGCTATATATAATGGTATTAAGTATCAACTAATTCTGAAAAAAAACTTGTATTTGACGGACATGATATTTTCCAGTATGACTCTACATATATCCTAAACAAGAATATTAACTTAGCAATATTAAATTCTTGAGGTTTTAAACCTGAATCAAAAATTGGTCTTGAGATTTTTATCAAGAATCTAACTAAGATAAGAGAAATCGAAACAATAACTGAAATATAAATCACAGACCTAAATTCGCTATAGAATTCTACAGTGAAAATACCAATAAAAACGAAAGACAAACGTAAGCAATAATAAAAACTCAAGACTTTGTATCGGCATCAGCGGTGATAGGACTAAACCGGTTTTGTGGCACCAATAGACAGTTGAAAGAAATTTTCATCTCAGTACTAAGTGAAAAAATGTAGGATGATTCACAGCAAAGTGGTCAGAATATGACTTCACAAGAAAACTGTGAAAATCTGCCAGAAAATCACACTAACTCCATATCACTCTTAATTTTTCACAGTCATGCTGAATCGAATGCGCCGCGAAACATAAACAACCAAAAGACATGGAGCAGATGCACATGAAGCAAAATCTCTAAAAATACACGGTAAAAACAAACAATGGAACAACGCATTTTTTTGTTGTTCTCCATCACGAAGTAACAGTAAGGCCTTTATCTTACCTCATAGTAAATTCAAGTCGGCCCCTAGCACCGGTTTGAGCTGAATTCCTTGCTAGATATCCAAGAACACTATATCCATGGTGTTCAACTTATTGATATTTTTTTCTTAAAAGAAAAGATTAACCAAATTGTATTTAATTTCTAATATAATATATACAAAAATAATAGATTTTCAATTGACAGCACTAGTTATACCACACGCAACGAAGTTGCGGAGGGTATATAGTTATGATTACTCCGTCCGTCAGTCAGTCAATTCGTCCTTCCGTCCGTCATCACTTGATGGTATATCATTTGTCCGGATAACTTCTTATAGTTTTTTTTAAGATAAGAAGTTTTTATCTTGCAGGCAGATTGTGCATGTACCGCATTATGATTTTCTTATCCTTTTTCAGAAAAATACATATTATTAGATTTTGGCTTTTTTTATTATTATTATTATTTTTTTTTTTTTTTTGGATAAATTTTCAAAGAAATACATATTGTTGAAATTTGTCATTTTGTCCGGATAACGAATATTTTAATGACGTAAAAATATCTGTAATATAGGACTTAAAATGTACCAAGAATCAACATGTAATTGAGAGAAAAACTATTGATACTTACAAACCATTGTAAACCATTGAAATACGATTATATAACTGAGATTTATGATAGATTACTTTCGCTCACCCCTTTTTGTTATGGATTAAAATCCATTTTGGTTACCCGTCGCCATCACCAAAACCATGGAATCTGGTTTCAGCTTTGGCTTTGTTTTTGTCTTTGAAATCGATGAACTCTTGACATTTAATACTTTTTCAAGCTTTTACGAGAATTTTAGTAACACACAATAATACGATTTCTTCCATGAATTTAATAACTTTCGCATAAGGTAGAATATTCCACACGAAATAGTTCAGCATATTTTGATCACTTGAGACCTAATCATCGAAACATTTAAGTCCCATTGTTAAACAACGGCAGTAGAATACCAAAGGAACAAATGATTCGTAATTTAAAAAATGAAGTCCAAAGACATGGTCAAGAGAACACAGATCAAATGACATTAGACAGCTTCAAATCGCAGAAATAAAAACACAACATTTAAAACCAAGGCACTCTCAGTGTGAATTCCAATTAAACCGAGAGTGACATCAAATGCTGCAGAAAGGTAAACATGTCCTGCTCTGTTACCAGCACCCGTCACAGTAAGGTCTGTAAGTCTTGTTCAATTTTGGTATTTCCGGGTACATAATTTGTACCCGGAAGTTGCATTTTTAACAAAAACATATGACGTTTCAAGCACAAATTTTGGACGTCATAATCCTGCAGTGTCATATTTTGGCGGTAAACGTTTTCAAATTTCAATTTTATTTATCATGAATTCTCGGTGTCACATGACGAGACTTACAGACCCTATGTCAGTGAGTCAATCTATGAAAAATCAAAAACCGTACAGTCAAGTCCAGTATCGCATTATGAAAATCAGGAATCGTTCTTGTATATGACTTTGATATTACCTTCCTTTGTACTATGTATCTGATTGACAGGGTTACCAAAGGCAGTACTAGTTTACAACTGGAGGATCACCGTGTTTTCAAAATTTGTAAAAGCGTTAAACTCGAAACCAGATGATGTGATTTATGATGTTCTTCCCTTCTATCACATGACAGGAGTGACTGGTTTCTTAGGAGCGGCAGATACTGGTAGCTATACATTTTCTTTTCTGATAGCTGTCTGTCAATCCACGTGATTGTATATCCACCTTCCACACTGAATTTTTGAATTATTGTAAATTGGAAATTTAGGACATCCTAAGAGAAATGAGTTTTCCACATTAAGAAGCAATCGAACAGAAATGCACAAAGATACATGTAAGCATGCATTTTCCTTTTTCTATTTTGACATATCATAGTATCGGGGTACTTAATTTTCAAGACTGTGTCAAAATTACGTTGAAATGAACATTTGTGCTCTGATATAGTGGGACCACAATATAATTAATTATTAANAAAATGGGTACATCATTTGTCCGGAGCAAATCTCCTACAGTATTTGAGATAGGAAGTTTTTATTTTGCAGATCAAATGCACATATATCAAAGGTGTGCATGGTTTTTTTATTTTGATTTTTGATAATTTATGTCAAAATATCAATTGTTGAACTTGGTCATTTTTACGTCAAATTTTAACAATAGGGTACCCCTTTGTCCGGAGCAAATCTCCTACAGTATTTGAGATAGGAAGTTTGTATATTGCATATCAATTGTAGATACATGTATACCAAAGATGTGCATGTTACTTTCATTTTGCTTTTTGATGCATAAATTGTACGTCAAATTTTTAACAATAGAGTACCCCTTTTGTCCGGAGCAAATCTACAGTATTTAAGATAGGAAGTTTTTATTTTGCAGATCAATTGTAAATATACCAAAGGTATGCATGGTACTTTGATTTTTATTTTTGATAATTAATGTCTAAAATATCAGTTGTTGAACTCAGTCATTTATACGTCAAATTTGTAACAATAGGGTACTCCTTTTGTCCGGAGCAAATCTCCTACAGTATTGTACATATATCAAAAGTGTGCATGGGACTTTGGTTTTGATTTTTGATAATTTATGCCCCAAAAAACAGTCGTTGAACCTTGTCATTATACGTCAAATGTCGGCCAACAGGATTACCCATTTGTCCAGAGCAAATCTTCTACAGTTTCCAAGACAGAAAGTTTTTATTATGCATATCAGTTGTATATATATCATAGGTGTGCATTGTTCTTTGATTTTGATTTTTGATGAATAATGCCAAAATCACCAGTTGTTGTACATGGTCATTTTAAGGTACCAATAGGGTGTTCCCTTTCTCCAAAACAAATCTCCTACAGTTTAATAGACAGGATTTTTTTATAATCCTGATCATTTGTACCTGTATCAGAGGTGTGCACAGTACTTTTATTTTCCTTTTCGATTAAAATCCAAGTTGCTGAACTTTCAGAAATAGGCTACTTTGGTGGAAGGTTTAACATTGAAAATTAAAAGAAAATTATGAGTACATTTCAAATATTCAGAGTTAACCCATATGTAAGATTTACTGTCCATGTAAAAGAAAACCCGGTTTGCTGTCACATTGACAGCTTTCCTCTTGTTTTTCTATTGAAGTGGGCTATATTATCATTTCAAAGTTACAAGAGTCCAATAATTCATTCCAATAATTTACTTGTGGATTGTGGCATGTGACTGTAATTTTCGGCCATTGTAGATGTTTACTATTATCTTTACTTTCTTAAGAAATTGACAATTTTTTTGTTGAATCATCCAGGAAAATCTTGACGATATTTCGATTTTTTTATTAGTTTTACTCTGTATTAAAGTTAGCTATACTGATTATAAAGTTTATTTGAATCATAACAAATGTATTTAATGTCTTAATAATGAAACTTTTCTGTAGTTATTTGTCGTTTTATCGTTTTATTCAGGTTGTTCTGTTGTAATCCGTCCGAAATTTTCAGCTGTACATTTCTTTGAAGATTGTAGAAAACACAACGCAACGCTTTTCATATATATAGGAGAACTATGTCGATATCTGCTGGCTCTACCAGAGGTAAGCTTACATATATAGGAGAACTATGTCGATATCTGCTGGCTCTACCAGAGTTAAGCTTACACATATAGGAGAACTATGTCGTCTTAGTACATAAAAAAGATCAATGCCATTATGCTGCTGTGTTACTGATTGCATCGAGAGTTTGCCATAGTCTCAATATACAAAAAATACCCAAGTTGCATAAAATATAAAAACGGTAAATTTCGTTATGCAGTGCACGTGTTTCAAGGAGTAACCTCTCATTAACAGCATTAAAATCAAACATTGTGGAAAGCCATAATCCAAAAGTAGTCAAACAAGAAGTACTCATTACCAAAAATATCGAAATAGGTAGCCAAATTCAATGTTGACAAAAGAGAATCTTATGCACTTCGTAACGAAGAGCATACGAAATACTGGTTATTTTGTTGAAAATATATCTTTAAAATCGCTTTTGAAAAGTTTTGTTTTTGTTTTTGTTTTTTTTTTAAACTAACGACTTACCGCACAGAAAGTTGTAAAATATTTATGGTTTGCAGGATTTTATGCATTACGCTATGGAGACAATACACAATGAATATCTGATTTATAATATCATATCTTTACATAAACTGACTCACTGATTTTTTTTTTTTTGATATTTTTTTGAAAGGGGTTTTTTTCTTGTTCCTTGTGTTTTAACAGGCGCCTCGATGCTGCGATATCTATACATCACATACCAGAGACATATATGTCTCTGAACATACTGAAGATAATATAATTTGTTACACGTGTGTCTGTAAATTTTGATTTTGAATATAATTTCATGGCATAAATTTGTCTTTCTTATTTTTATGTGTTAACTCGTGATTTGTAAAACAAAACTTAAAAAATGCAAATTACAAAAACAATGATCTGTAAGTCACAACATTATCACAAGATACCATGATTTGCAGGACTCTCAAGACGGAAAACACAGTATCAGAGCCATGGTAGGTGTTGGATTCCGGAAAGACATATGGGTTGAATTCAGAAGGCGTTTCAAAATACCAATGGTTTTAGAAGTTTACGGTGCCAGTGAATCGCCAGTAATAATAGGAAACATACATGATAGACCAGGTGCTATAGGGAGAATTTCACCATTACTGGTATGTATAATGTACTAGTATAAGACTATATATTGTAACAAGGGAAAATTAGCTGAAATTCTATGTATATTTTTATTAAAGATTGTTTTTTCAGAAAACCAAGTGTTATTATATTTATATAATTTGGTAAATTTGGTAGCGTTGCACATAACTACTCGTTCCAAGCGTAAGCACTTTATTATATTTCAATACCCTTCATGCACATAGGGATCAAGCCCCCTCCAAATGGAACCCGTTTTCGTTTCAGGAAAATAAAAGTGTTGGATGGCTCTTATTTTGTCCTTTTTCACTTTTGTCTATGTTCGGCACAAAATGTTTACATTACACGGCATCCGAAAAATAGAGTTTCGTCCCAATAATCCCCTCCCCTATCCTTCAGTGTTTATGTGAGGCAATTTATTTAACTTTTAATTTAAATATCGGTTTTGATCAGTTTAAAGTCACGAAGGTAACCAATGAATCAAAATGGGTTTATTCTTACTCCTACAATTTTCTTTCTCTTACCAACATTATTGTATATTTACGTATGAAGATGGACATCTTTCAATAGATTTCGAGTTATTACTGGAATGATACAGGCCACAGACTTTTCACTTGCAGTGTGATATGTGCCACGTGTGAGTATTGTTGTGCTTTTTTGTGGTGTTTGTATTATGTTCTGTTTGTTTCATCGTCATCTTTTATGTTGCCTCTCTGTGTGTGATATTTCCTGTATTCTTGATTTATGAGGATGTTTAGTTGCTACCTCAGTATTCATTTGAAAATTTATCTGTGCTTAATTTTGCATGAATATGTCAAAACACCATGCTTCATTAAAATCATTACATGCATACCATACTTTGGAAGAGAAAATATATATTTTGGTTAAACGAACAAGATGTTATCTAACACTTCAACTGAGAAAAATTGCCAAGGTATATATTAACAAAGAGTTCTGTATGAAAAAGAAAGGAAATGGGGTAAATGTCAAGGACACAACATCCCATATCGAGGTTAAAACGATCCAAAACAAAGCATCTAGGGGTCACCGTACGGTCTTCAACACAGTGAGAAACCTCACACCATATAGCAAGCCCTAAATTGCCCCAAACGGGTAAAAAAGTGGATAAATCAATGGATAAATCAGTGTGCGTTCTTAACCAGAAAAAGAGTCATTTTTCAGTTGTGCTTATTCATTCTTCATTTATATTCAAAACATAAACAAAAAGTGTTCCAATTAAGCATTTTTATTATCTATAGGAATGGAAATAGAATTTAGGTCCATAGTCTGTTTTTAAATGTCATAAACTTGTTTGGTATTGTGGTTAAGTCCATTAGTAAATTTAAAGAATGATGAGCCAAGAAGGTGCGAATGTCCACATATCGGCTTTGAAATTGTAACATCGGGTAACATCTGCCATTGCAGTCCAAACAATTGATTAAGTTAAGTTTATAGCATTTAAGATTCTCGAAAAATTATTACCATGTGAATTTACACAATATTCTTTCATAGTCACAAAATTCCTACTTTCGTCTTGAAATAAACGAAATCAATAAATTGTGTTCCTTTTTAGAACAAAATTGATCCAAATCCCAAACGTCTGGTCAAATACGATAGCGCTACTGCCGAGCCAATACGAGACAAAAACGGAAGATGTGTGCAAGTAAAGACAGGTAACGACTATATTGTTAAGCGCCTTTATCATTTATTAATTGTACTAATTTTGACTTGCTTCCCCCAAAGTTATCTACTTGACCGATCGATTGTTGAATTAGTTTTTGCAATGTTCTTTTTAACCATATATATATTTCTTTGATATGTGCCAAGGAGACAACTTTTTTTGAAAAGTTGGGTGCTTATAGAAGGAAAACACGGGGTGCAAAACCCATTTCCAAGCAAATGTACTCATTTCTTTTATGGTAAAAGCTAAGACGAAAAATAAAGCAGCATTGCTTTGTATTGTAATTCATAAAAGCAACGATATGATTTTATGAGAAATTTTTTGTCACAGATTGATCGGTATGTGAAAAAACTAAATCCAACAAAAGCTATCAAAAAACAAAATCCAACAAAAGCAATCAAAAAAACAATCACCGCACTTTATGTGTCATAAGTGTAATATTGATGTACAAAAAATGTAATATTTTTTTTTTCATCAAATGGGACATGCAGTTGAATCGAAAAAACGAATCTCCTTATATGGACAACTCCAGAAAATTTGATTTCAGTAAGCTGTTATCCCCCCCCCCCCTGACTAATAGGATAATATAAGACTTATAATGGCAAAAATGGCCGACAAAAACATGTACATACAGTTCCTAATATCGACAGTGCCATTTTTAAGCTGTTTATTCATTCTTGATTAACATAGAAAACATCAAGAAATAAGTGCTCGAATAGATTATCTACGGGTAACACAAATTAGTTCTATACTCAATTGCTAATTGTCCTTACAATCGGTAAATAGATGTATGTTATTAGATCTTTGAAATAACTCTTGTGTGTTGTAGGCGAGCCTGGTTTACTGATTGGAGCAATACCACCACGATTTAAAGATACATTTTACAAGGGAGGCAAAGAAATGAATGAAAAAAAGATTATTCGTAATGCATTTCAAAAAGGAGACATTTTCTTCAACAGTGGTGATCTGTTATATTTAGATAAAGACTATTTTGCTTATTTTTACGACAGACTCGGTGATACGTTTAGGCAAGTTATTAGTCAACATGCTTATATTAAAAAAAAGATATGACAGTTTTTAGCAATGCAGTATTAAACCTCAGTACATTTTTTTGTGTATATATTTTCTGTATTAAATAAATTGCAAATACAATAAATTATTTTGTATCATAAAAACCACTGATTTTGAAGAAAAAATTCGAGTGACTATTGTCAAAGTCATCATAACAAGGTCGAATTTTTTTGTTGGAGTTATATCTCTTTTGATCTTTGAAAATTGACAACATATATTTGTAAGCCCTCTAGAAAATTTATTTCTTATCGGATTTGGATAATATTTACACTGAAGCTTCAGATCTAGATTGCCTCAAGCGAGCTGGCAGCTGAGTCCTGGTCGAATATTTTTTGGAGTTATGACCTTTTTCAACTTTGAAAATTGACCAAATACCCTTGTAAGCGCTCTAGAAAATTTATTTCTCATTAGATTTGGATAATATTTACACAGTAGCTTTAAGAATACCTCAGTGGAGTTGCTAGAAGAGAACTGGTCGAATATTTTTGTGGGACTTATCCCCTTTTTTATTTTTTTATTTAGAATTGACCAAATATCATCTAAGCGTTAATAAAATTCATTTTTCATTGGATTTTGATAATATTTACACAGTAATTTTAGTTCTATGATGCCTCAAGCGAGTTCGAGGATAAATCCTGGATTTCTATTTTTGTAGGAGTTACTAGTATGCCCTTTTTTAACTTTGAAAATTACCATAAATATGTGGGGTTTCAAATTGCTGGAGTAGCAGGGATATATGGCTAAGCATAACCCTGGTAACGGATAGATTTACCCGAGTTGTTTTTTTAGCAGATAAGCTTAGTCCCAGTTTCATACATGTAAAAAGATAAACCAAACATGTCCAAAACGCAGTAGAATTGTAAATCGATAAAACTAACTGTCGCACATTGGTCCTTTCGTTCTGTAACATTTAAAACACAAATACGTGTATTTTGTTTTTACAGATGGAAGGGAGAGAACGTTTCTACAACTGAAGTGGCCAATATATTAACAGCTTTACCTTTTGTACAGGATGCCAATGTGTACGGAGTATCGGTTCCAGGTTTGTGATATTTTTTCATACTCCTCTCATGTAAGGAAATTTGAGGTATGGAATGTGAATACAAGAATGAAGTTATATGTTAACTTGTATTGTGAACGCTACAATTTCTAGGCATCATTCGTTAACTTTATATATAACCGTTAATTAGAACCTCTTTTAAAACCACAAAGCCTTCCAGTATTATGGCAATAGATTTTGTGTACTACAAGTTAATGTTCATTGCTTTGTCCAGCATATTGTCGTGTCATTTTTTTACTTGCTGAAAAGCTCATTTTACCATCAAATAACTAAATTAATATGAGTATATACGAAATATATACACTCAAATCAATGTTCAACACATTTATGCAGACGTGTTAAGCTGAATCCAATGTACGAAGTACTTATGATGGTGACTTCAGGATAAAGAACATCAATAAAAGCGTTGTTCCTTTGTTTGTTTATTCCTTGTCTTTGGAAAGACTTGGTCTCATAAGCATTTACTCCATATCCTTTCTTTGTTTATTAATTTTATTAATTTTGCAAGTATTATTTTATACAAATCCCTTCAGGTAGTACAATAGACCATATCTGACCTATGGTATTAGGATTTACCAGACTACTTTTCAAAACGTCACAGTATAGAAAACGTCACGTCATAGAGCCTTAAACGTCATGGAGTTGGTCACATGGGGCGGACACGTTTGTTACGTAGGGCGGACAAACAACAACTGGTGAATCTGAATACCAGAACTCGGATATGGTCTATTAATTTTCAGTTCCAAACCCTTGTTTTACGTAACATAAAGCAATATCATGGTTGCGACTTGTATTTCGATCAAACATTTAAAGTTTTTAGAAAAAATGAAACTTTTAATTAAAAGAGATTTATTTTAGTTATGATCTTTAACATTTTGTTTTATTTCATTGATTGTTGTGATTTAAGGTCATGATGGCAGAGCAGGAATGGCATCGATAACACTAGCAAACGATGAACCTATTAAAACAGAGATGTTGGAAGCACTTTACGAACACTGCAAAAAGAATTTGCCAAAATATGCCATACCTATTGTGTTACGTTTTGAAAAAGAAACAAGAATAACTGGCACATTTAAACAACGTAAAGTAGATTTGGTAAAGGAAGGATTCGATCCTGAAGTGATTTCAGATCCAATGTACTATTTCTCTGTTCTTACCGGGAGTTATATACCTTTGAACAGTGATAGTCATAGCAGATTTTTACAATCTAAACTTTAAGTTTAATGCTCAAACATATCAACTATTGCTTTCATATATGTACAAATTTCATCTTTGTGAGGAGAGAAAACAATTTTTTCCGAAATTGTCTTGCTAATAAATATATTTATAACAAAAGAACGAAATGGCTTGTGCTTAGGGTTATAAAAGGGTGAGGGAATTAAAAATGGAAAATCAATCAACATAATAATTCTAACTATATATAGAAGCAGCATCAATATAAAAATGAACCAATAAATTAATCAGAGGAGGGCCGATTAGTTTTTAATGATTTTATTTGTTCAAGACACAATGGCAATCTCATTTACTTAGTATATATGGGTTATTTTATCAATGAATGATGATCAGAAGAATGGAAATAAAGGGAAGTATATGGGGTTGAATATATATAGAATAATGGAAGTATTGTTTTTGATACGAAAAATATTGGCCACAATTTTAGACGAGTCCATTTGTGGAGAAGTCCCTTATTTGAGACAATATTTGAAGTATCAAAAACGAAACTTCTATTATTCCTTTTATCGGTAATTGACCTGATCATTTGATAGAACAATTTTTTTAAAAATGAAAATCAATTTTTAAGAAATCGGACAAAAATGACTATTAATTACTTAAAAAATTTGTACAATTGTTACGGTTTTATAGATGTTTATTTCTTTATTTACATTAATGCACTGAATGACAAAGTAGGCTTTGCTTAAGATACTTTTTTGCCAAACAATCTCATACAGATTACTGCTACACTGAATATATAGGTAGGGGAAGCTCCTCATTAATATCGATTAAGGAATTTTATTAGAAAAAATGCTAAATAACAATAAGTGCAAAGAAGTTATAAAATTAAGTTATAAGACTTCAAGATCAGGAACAACAATAAAAGCGTTGTTCCATTCCTTGGTTTTGTCATGTATTTGTAGAGTCTTTATTTCATGTGCATTTACACCATATCCCTTCATTGCTCATTAAAGAAGTTATAAGCCCTGCTTTTGAAAATGAAAATAAAATAACATAATAACAAAAAAGATTAAATGTTTTATTTACACAGAAGGTAACAGAATAGAACCCTAATTCGTTTTCTTCCATAGCAGTTTTTTATTCTGTTTATTCTTCTCCTTGTTTATTAAAACCTTAGGAGTATCTCCCTCTTGCATAGCTCTGTCCTTAGCTGATTTTGGCTTTTCTTTTTTAGATCCCATCGGTTATTTATTCTCTATCAGCTTTTACACATATTTCGGTTTCTTGGTTTCCAAACGTTTTCATTTGATCTGCACTGTAGAGACATAAGTTGTCGAAATACGCATATGAAGAAACAAAATTCACAGTAACTTATGTATTTTGTTATTTATTTCCATCTTCCCTTCTACTATTACATTTCTTTTCTCCTTTCTTGCAATAATGCAACCCTGTTTAAAGTGTTTTGCATTTAATATTGATACTGTTAAAAGTTTGGAAAAAACGATTTCAGTTTTGAATGTATATATTCATATGTCGTATATACCATTACACCTTGCATGTAAACCAACAAATTCTAATATAAAATTCAGATTTCCCAATTTCGAGAAGGCTGGGATATTGTACCTGTACTTAAGGTAGATAGACACTGTTGCACTGCGCAGTGTAATCGCGCATCAGAAAAATACAAAGTCGAATACGGGTTTGGTTTGATTGCCTTGCCGGAACAGTCCTTTGACAGGTTTTCCTTTGTGACGTCATAATTGATTGACTTATATGAAACGTCATATTCAGACCATTTTGCCGCGAATTAACTCCCTTTTCCCGTAAATAATGTTTATTACGGAAACTTTGTAAATTATCTCCGTTAAAAACATGGTGACATATACATTTTTTCGTCGCAACCAAGAGATCATATCATAAACTATCTATTTACAAAAACATATGAAATTCTCATGGAAAAAGGTTCATTTTTATTAAGCTGAAAATTGCCTTTCCATATTTTTCCCGTGCATTCTATGTAAAAACAGACGAAAAAATGGCTAAAAGTGAGCAAACTTTGAGATCAGTTCTAGAAAAATCAAGCATGGTGACCCATACTTTTTATTACATATTTCAAATAACTAAATACCGAAGTTACTGTCAAGTTAGTAAGATCTGTTCTTCAACTGGGCCGACTTTTAACAAAATCTCATGGAGATGAACATTAGTGTCTATCTACCTTAATGTATCAAAATAACCAATGTAAAGATTTCAGCAAAGAATCTTATTATTTTAAAAAATAGATTTGAGCAAATAAAGTAAACACGGAGATCACAACTTTTTGTTAATTGCTCGTTTTCGATTACTTACTACTGCACATCGTTTCCCTAAGTTCGATTACTCACTACTGCACATTGTTTCCTAAAGTTCGATTACTCACTACTGCACATTGTTTCCCTAAGTTTGATTACTCACTACTGCACATTGTATGCAATAAGTGTCGTATTTCATGATTTTGGATATAAAGATGTTGAAGTTGCCTCCAATTCTTGGACAGCCAAGGCAGTGGCATAACCATTATGAATTACCATTACATATGCACAATAAGGTTGATTTAAAATTTTACGTAACTTAAACCAAATACAATTGACTAAGAAATAACAGTTGGTACTGTAAGAGATGGCGAAGTTCGTTTATTTGTAATCTTAAATTGAGGCCACATATAGCAAATAGTTGGGAAATTGGAAATACTGATACTACTTACAGTTGGTGTATCAATATTCCAGTAGGATGAGCAAAGAGATAATGACATGAGTGGAACTATAACACATTCACCACCACAGGTGATTTCTACTGCTAACCTGGTACCTTTGAAGATTTAAATATTAACACAATTATTACAATTAATACAATTAAAACTAAGACGCTAAGCAGAACTGATGCATGTACCCATGAGAACTCTGGTGTGAAAAATTTTAACAATCAGAACTTTCACTTTCGTCACTATCCGGGTTACATTTTCATATATAAAATAAGGTACTCTCTGGGATTTTGCCCTAGACACCTCGGTTAAAACAATCAGATGTTCTTTATGTTGATATAGGTAAGATATAACGATAGGTTTAATTAAAAGTTTCGTTCTGAACTCGAATGTAATATTTGATTAGACCACGGCATTATGTTAGAAGATATAAGTGACAAAAATCAATAGAGCTTCCATTCAAAAACTTTAACAAAGAAAACTTGTTTAAAGCGAAAATGCCGATTTGTTTATAAAGAATATTTGTAAATTATAAGATATTAATTTGTTCCGTACTTTTAGTTGACAGACATATTTTTAATAAAGTTAGAAAAACTCTTATTTACAAAATTTACAAATTTGTCCAAAAACATCCTATGATAAAAGCCAAGACATAAATCAATGGGTAAAACCGGGTGCTTTTACAGGGTATCCTTTCTAATATTACTTAGAAACCGACCATAAAATCAGTTTAACCAACCATTACTTTTGAAATGCCTGTACCGAGTCAGGACCATTGCGGTCGATAATTTTGCCGTTGGTTTCTACCTCATTTGTCTTTATGTCTCATGGACTTCGGCTCTTGACGACTCTGTTCGGTAATATGTTATTACCTCAATTAATTTGCTCTTTGATCGATACTGAATTTGCTGTTAAACATTTCAGTATACATGTATAAATGTATTAGTATTTGACCATAAAAGATTATTGTCAACTTGCATGTCTAAATTTTCTGAATTGCAACAAATAAAATTTCTACAGCGTTTAATGGAAATTCAAAGCCTTTTTGGGAGAACCAAGTATGGATAGAAAGCCAAATATTTTTAATTATCCTGCATGCTCAAAAAAAGATGTAAAATACTTTCTTTAAATTCTCCACAGAAACTGCAAACTTTAGTTTTCTTAAACTTGTATTTAAATCAAAATTAATTTAATTTTAACGATTCGGTGTATAATTTTGAAATTTACATACTAAAATAGATATTTAGTAACTCTAAAGTAAGACTAAAATACAGACCCATTTGTCAAAAGAAAGACCTAGTTCTTACTCCCACTTATTTTTTATGGTTTTCACGCTAAAGTTGCTCTAAATACACTTGGCCATACAACGCAGGTTAAGGAACACCTGATTTAAAAATTAATTTCAAAGTCAATTTTTTTTCAAAGTCATATCCAGTTATATGAATAAGACTACTGTAAGGGAAGTCATGGCCGAACCAGGCTATAGCACTATAAAAACCAACGCTTGGAGATTACCTGATCATTTCTTAAAAAATACTATTCCAAACTGCATTAAAACATAATGAGCTCTCTTACATGAATTAAAGACGCATCCAAAGGTTCGAAAATACTGTTTGACAATATCAGTTTTTTCAGTATCTGATAGAGTTACTTTCCAGAAGAAAACGCGCATTTCATTGAATTTTGTTTTCCTGATTAAAAATACCATTTTGAACCTCATTTTTAAGACTGCAAATGGGTGCGAATCCTTTTGTAAGGCTCGCGTACCTTTATGTTTTTTTTCTTGTATTTGAAATAATTTCATAAAAAGTAATTTAAATAAATCTCTAGAAATTTAAAAAATGAAATTTACTTTTAAATGTTCATATCAAATTGAAATATGAGTGATTCTTTACTTATGGCCAAGTGTATATGAATTTAAAATATCAAACTATATGTATATTATGTTTAATACTGGCTGTCGTCAAGAACTATACTCTAGACTTGTGGATAAGACAGGACAACTAAACTGTAGGTCTAGTGGTTCGTTGTACCTTTGCTAGACCGTTAAGTTATATTGGCGACCTTACAACTTGGGAAATACCAACAGCAAACGATCTTTCCCAAATTCCTGAAGTATTAGTATTCTTGATAGTCATAAATATATGAAATGCTCTCTGTCGGGGGAGAGCTAAAAGAAAGAAGTTCCAACATTGTGTTTAATTGGAATTCAACAGTGACTATTTCAATAACTTATGTATGTGGAGAACAGATAAGTAAGCACAAGATAAGTTTTCTTCAACACATTAGCTGACAAAAATATACACATCACGAAATGATGGTGGGGACAGATTTATTGAATCGGTTCTAGAGTATCAAGCCTCTTACATTTGAAATTAACGAGTTAAAGGCAAAATCTAGATTTTGACATTTGACCCCTGTGACCTTGACCTTTGACCTGACCCAAGTGAAATTTGCATACTGCTGGTCAGCTTCATATGACCAATATACAGGCCAAATATGAAGGTCCTATCACATCTGGTTGGAAAAATATAGGCAATATATAAAGTATAGGCAATGTTAAAGTCAAATTTGCACAAAGTGACCATGACCTTTGACCTGGTCCAAATTTTTATGGTGAATTTGTACAGAGCTCTATCAAATCTATTCACATGTAAATATCAAGTCTCTAGCAGTTATAATTAACGAGCTATGGCAAAATCTAGATTTTTACCTTTTGACCTCGTGACTTTGACCTTTGATCTGACCTAAGTCAAATTTGCAAAATGGTGTTCAGCTGTACATGAACAATACAAATGCAAAATATGAAGGGCCTATCACATCTGGTTCAAAAGTTATTAGCCAGGTTAAAGTTGTGGACAGACAGACATACAGACAGACAGGACAAAAACAATATGCCCCCGATCTAAAGATCCGGGGGATTAAAAATATATCTCGCTCGTTTTGTAATGGAATAACGATAATGTTTCAAAAATTACTAAAACTAAAGTAGACTGGTAGCAAGTTTGTTTTAATATTTTGTTGCAAAAACAAAGTCTGTGTTTATGCGATCAGGTTTCGGTCATAATTACAGCCTTTGTAGCTTATCATCACATTGTTTTTGTTGTTCGTATTTTATTATATTTTCTGCAATGATCTTTCCTAGCAAAACATCCTTACGGTTTTGTTAACTATTTCAATTATACAATGTTTTGTGATATTTTAAGCAAAATATGAAATCTCTGATAAATGTTAGCTTGCATGGATTCCTATGACAACCTATATTATTTACATCAGTTATATATGCTGTATAGATATTAGATAAAGGCAATAACAAAATTACCGAGCAAAGTTATCAAGAGCCGAAGTCCAGGAGACAAAAAGAAAAATCAGGTCGAAACAACCGGAAAAATTGTTGACCGCAATGGTTTGGACTTTGTACAGACACACTAAAAGAAATGCTGGGTTAAACCGGTTAAATGGAGCGCTAAACATCCCCTTCCATTGTGATAGTGTCCTGTAGCAACTTAACAGCAATTGCTATTGAACGGCCGTAGACAGTTATAGAAAATGATCATCCCAGTACTAAGTAAAAAAATTGAATCAGAGTTGGGACCTAAACTTCAATTTTTCACAAGGGACTGGTATCTAGTAAAGAACTTATTAAATGATCGTATGAGACGGAATTTTTTATGCCTTGATTAATAAGGCGGTCATGGAGATAACTAAGTCTAATGAGAAAGTTTGCATAATTTGTGCTAGCTCGGTGTAACGGATCAGCTGTGAAACAAACACTCCGTAAGATATTACTGTCCGTGTAAAAGGAAATTGATCATTTTGGAATTTAAATTGTCCCTTTTGTCGTAAATTTTAGTACTGAGATGAAATGTGGAAAAGGTAATCAATCGTTCTAAATAGTAGGAAATTGATGTGTGGAAGAAAAATGTAAAACTGGAACTGATATGACAATGAAATAATGACAACAAATATAAGGTTTATAAAATCGATAATAAATTGGTGAACATAGGATAGTAAGAATAGTTTGAGAAGACAACAGATCAAAAAAGATTCAACAAGATAATTTTTACAAGTTAATCATGACGGTACAAACCAGCACAGTGAAGCAGTGTAAGCTTGTGTAACATGTTACAGATCACTGTAGTGTATTTGTCTCAAACTGCAATGATATTCCTGTCATTCGGTAACGAAGCTATATACATTTCATCGATAACAGACATTCGACATGTATAGTTCATTATATTTGCTCATTATTTTCGAAAGAAGCGATTATTTCCAGGACCTTAAACACTGGACAGTTAGTGTTTCATTTTTCACTGATTTTGTTTCACTTTTTATGACTCTATTCATGATTGAGTGTCGCAAGATCTGAACTAAGATTTTTTTTAGATGCGTTTTGCTTGGTGCTTCGGTATTGACGTTTGTGGATTTACATTTTCGCATTTTTCCTGCGGATGAACTAATTTTGAAATATTAAGATTTGCATCACTCAAACAAAGTTGGAGATTTCGCAATGGATTCGAAGCATAAAAAACCGAGCCTATAAATAAATTCCGTGTACTAAGCACAAAAATAAATTTACTTTTTTATGTGTCTTTCGGTGTGGTAGCAAACACTGCATTAATTAATATAGAGAAAACAACAGGAAACACTTACTTTGACCGAAAATAACATAACAAAATAAACTGTTTATTTTGCAATTTGGGTATTTATGTATATCGTTCGCCACAATTTACCAGGGAACTGCACAAGCAAAAAAACAACAAAAGACAAAAAGACAAACGTAAACAACAATAGGAACTCGGGATAGCCGGACTTGGTACCGTCAATAGCAAGGGTTAGCGGTAGGGTTTAATTTGTTTATGGTTACCCAAACCTACCCTTTCTCTTTCCCGTTTCTCATACAAATAAAACCAAATACAGATAGACTACGAACTCCAAGACAACAATCTTGAGAAGGAGAAATAAGACAATAATACAGCTTACTTACATAAGGTGTATTATCCATGATATATTTTATCAAGAACATCGTAGTGAGCAATTCGCTGTTACAGAAAAGGAACTAAGAGCATGAACTTTTAATGTAACAATGTATTTTCGTCCAATAAAGTTATCTATTACGACATAAGTACATTCATACATATTCAAGTCAATAAATTAAAAATAGCGCAAAAATAGGCTAAAATACACAGGTAAAAAAATTGTATAGGAAGAAGTGAGCCATGAATACAGGAGTTCAGGTTAAGGTAGGTTGCTTTCAAATGAAAATGTTCAAGTTTTGAGAATCGAAACTTTTCCGTAAAATGCACCATGAACTATGCACAAATTTATATATTCTAAATGGTATTGAACCTAATCATAACAACTGCTTACGTTTTTATATATTTATATATATTTAGAATATTCGTTTTCTGAATATGCTTGTGCACAAGTTATAAGTAAGCTGATATCCTACATTTTTATGCTTTGTCACAGATTTAGGTTAAAAATAAATTAGTTTAAAAATTCATCATCCGTAAACGTATATTGGCGTGTGTTTCGACATTGTGGTGCTTGTTTTCGAAAGTCTTAATAAATACATTTGAGAAAAGAATGTGTGTGACTTCCAAACAAACGTAACAGGGTTATTGACATGTTTTCAAGAACGGACCATTCTAGAGTTGATCTGTAAATGCCTGGCCCCATCTTTTAAGCCACATCTGTGTCCTTTCCTAGGATGAAAAGGAATTTTGTAATAAAAAAAAATGTTTTGAAATTGAATTTTCTTATACCAAAAGATAAACTAGTTCTTTTCTACTTGAAACAAAACCAAATTGTTTTCTTGCTTACTACAAGTACCCCCTTCAAGCCATATACAAGAAAATTGGTTTTATTTGTAATTACAAAAAAAATTTCTACTTGAAATATTACAATCTATTTCTTTTTCTCAGATGAACAAGATATCTCAAACCTTGAAATAATGTTATTTCTCTTTGCCATTGGAGCTGTAGTAGGACTCACTGTTGTTGCTTGGAGAACTTTATTTCCATGGATTGGGTACGATCTACAATACATAAAAACATTCAGTAAAAATGTGAAAGCCTTGTTTGCCGATGTAAAGACAAATACCTTCTTTATAGACAACTTTGAGGCTACTGTAAGAAGAACGCCAAAGAAGACTTTTTTAATTTACGAAGATCAATGTCATACCTACGAGTTTGTAAATGATCAGGCATGCAAAGTGGCGAATATTGTATCAAGCTGGGGATTAAAAAAGGGAGATTCTGTTGCTCTTTTTATCCATAATAGTCCGGAATATGTATGGACATTTTTAGGTAAGTGTGTTGTCACTGTGAAAATAAGTTGCTTCTTTGCATAAACAATATCGAAAACAAAAAAAACATGTATGCATTTTGTGTTGGTACGGCATATCTTATCTTTATGTATTACTGGATGAATTTTATCAATTTTTGACAAGAGCAAAATAAGTTGGGTACAAAAACAGATTATTAGTATCACATCTATTGAAAGCGACATCTTGTATTGGTAAGGATTCATCTTCTGATGTATACATTAATGATTATAGTACCCCGGAGTGTGTTTCTGTCTGTACACTTTCATTAGCTTTTTTTATTCAAAACATTTTTTAACAAATAATGAAATAATTAAACACTTTTTGCACCTTTGCAATTAAGTAAGTGAGAACCGAACCGTCAATCTAAAACGAATAATAAAAGGACAATAACAAAAAAAGACCTAACAACAGCACGGAACGGAAAAGAATAATGAAGGCATACATACAAAAATCAACAACACAGACCTAATAAAAAACCTTGGACGAGATCAGGCGCACCGGTAGAGTAAGCATCTCTTTCTTCTTATAAGACACCCATCGCGTTGAACATGTCAAATCTGATAGTAAAGTCAAATCCGGTAGAGGAAATACAAACTTTAGTGGCAAACAGAAAGATAAATCTGGGAAACAGATATCCCATTATTGCGGTCCACAAGATCAGGATGTCGACCGTAAAACTTCTTTAGTGTATGGTTAAAAAACATATAATATCATTTCAATCAGCTAAAAACAACATCTTTGCAATTGTGAAATGTTCTTTCATTTCCATATGATTTCCAAATTTTTTATACCGTGATTGTGGATGACGAAAAACAACACTAGAATACCGAAGGAGCAAAACACGAGTAAATTTCAAAAATCAAAGTCCACAGACATGCCAGTAACGAGAAAAGAGATAAAGACAAAGACATGAGATATTCTGACAAATACTCAAATAAAACAATATTCAAAACTTAATCCATTGCTCAGTGAATTCTAATACAAACGGGAAGGACATTAGCTGCTCCGAAACTTGTCTTACCATCCGATTGTCATTACATTAGACCACAACCTGTGGAGTTGGAGTAAATGGTAACCTTTCTATTCATTTTTGTGTGAAAATTGTTTTTCCTGTTTCTGTATACTTTTCCATGTAATCATCACGTTTTTTCATTTTTTAATTTATGGACATTCATTTACGTTTTTGAGAATGACAAAGCAGCGCAAAAGCATTCTTTGTTTTGATAGTCAAACAGTAACGTTATAAAACAATGTTTTCTTTCTAGGATTACAGAAGCTAGGTGTGATAGCATCTATGTTGAACATCAACACGAGGGGAGAACCATTGCTACATTGCATGAAAATCACCGACACTGTGGCTCTCATTGTTGGCAATGGTAATACAAACCTTTGTTCTTTTTGATTGCGCTGATAAGGGTGATAATTTTTTTTTTTTCAAAATCGGAGAAGAAATGATACATCACAAAAACACGGTAGTTCATGACAAAAATGTGAATCTGACGTGTTGGAAATTCAACCTCTGAAGAAAATACCGATATGTAAACTTATAGCCGCGAAATACATTCGCAAAAGATGCTAATGTGCCCCTTTTCCTCCAAAATGTCAGAAATGCCGAAGGTTTTGCAATCAGTCCAGGTATTTATTTGGTTTTAAATTCTGGCAAGATTACTTGAGCAGAGAGAGCAAGAATAATCTTTAAACTCGTATTTCAAATTGCCTTTTGCGTTGTGTAGTCATTTCCCCTTTTATACAGTGTAACAAGACAAAAAATGTAGGTAATTGGCAATGACAACAATTAATATATGAAATGCAAACATCCGGAAACCCCAAACCATAAAGAAGTATAAAGGGGTGGAAAGAAAATGTCAGGTGGACCTAAATTTCCTATTTGGCTGATATAATTTATTTTTATTGTTATTAAAGGCAGTGATTTACTTGAGGCTATCAACTCGATCAAAGATGACTTGTCTATACCAATTTACGTTATGGGGGCCTTCAAAGACAGCCATAGTGGTTACAAATCATGGGACTCTTTGATGCTGATGTCATCATCAACGGAAATTTGTTCCAGCGTGAGGGCTGATTTGACCATGCTTTCAGTAAGCTGTTACGCTTTCACATCAGGAACTACAGGTACAAGTATTCCCTAATAAGTTACGTTCTGTTCCACTTCCTTACAATTATTTTCTTATTATTATTATTTTTTTTTTTTTGCATGAATATGTTACATATATCATACACTTCTAAATATCACTTGTTCTATATTAATTTTTGTATATGACTTCTTTTTGAAATCTCGTAAACGGAGAAAATAGACTATGACCGATAAAGTTAGTATCGGGTTTTATTTTTCTTGACGTACTCTGGTATTTTCAAGTGTATCTTGACTTTCGATTAGAATTTCGTGTATGTTCACCCTCAAAAACATTAGAACTTCTATTGACAACACGTCAAAAATTAAGATTTACAACACTCCTTATGTGCACGTCAGTGCAGTGTCATATTTCAGTAAAATTATGTATGGTCATTCATATATGGAGCAGAAGAAGGGAAAACTTGTTTTGGAGAGAGTGAAAAAGATTTTATGTTATTAGATCTCATTCAGTGCCGAGTTTGGACCAGCATCAGTAAGAATTCTGCATATCAACAGTAGTATAGAAGATATATGGATCATCGTTGACCATGTCACCTACAACAAGAAAAGTTCAAGAAAGTGTACCTTCGCAAAAATAAAACAAAAACGAACATATTCTTTCACGTAACTGAAGACGGAGTATTCAAATTAAAACTACAATAATATTGGCCTTATAGGTTGAATCATGCATTACATTGCCGTTTTTTTTTCTCTTTAGGATTACCGAAGGCAGCTCTTGTTTTTAATTGGAGAGTTATGGGTTTTGGAAAACTGCTAAATACACTAGACTTACAACCAAGTGATGTGATTTACAATGTGTTACCGTTTTATCATCTTATAGGAGCTGCAGGGTGGTTTTCAGCTGCTGATGTAGGTGGGTACAGGTAGTTAATGTTTCTTCTAATAATTGGCACTACTTATATGATTCAACAGCTGATTTATGTTGGTACCAGTAGAGTATTTCTAAAAAGAGATACATCATTTTTATAAGTTTGACAGCCGATATTTAACCGATCACATACCAATGGCACACCAAACACACAAAAATGGGATAATATAGCATCATCTCCATCTGAATTTTGTGGTTTTGGTGCACATTATCACACATATATTATCAGGTTTCCTAAGTACATATAAATATTTTATACTTAGGCCTCTATGAAATTATATGGTAAGAATGTTTGGTCTGAAGATGACATAGCATTACCTGTAAACACAGTTTTATCTTCATTTTCTGTGCTATGGTCTTGGCGTGCTAGTAAATGTATTATCTGTTTTTAATATCAACCAACCAGACGTTATATTTGTGTACAAACTGCATTATCTGATTTATGTTATTGTATTACCTTATTTATGTTGCATCCAATCAGATGTAAATAGATAAATTTCAATAACTAATCAAATTCAATCATTTTAGACCAAATTATCTATTTTTTAAAAAAATATTTAATTATGATCATAGAGAATTTTGAATTGTAACAGAATTTCCTTTTTTCTCTCGCTTTTTGTATAGATTTATTCATTTGTCATTTGTAATGAATTTTGTATTCATGTGTGTGTAAATTATTCTGTATTTTCTCTTTGTCTTTGTAAAATTAGTTTGGGAATAAAGTCTTGTCAATCTATCAAGAATTGGAGGCATAGAGGAACAAGAAAATGAAAACAATTATCCTGATAGTGTTAATACTGAAAGGGTTTTACAAAATTCATTAAAGAGAAATTTAAAATATCAGATAAAATTCGTTTTCATGTCGTGCATCGGCTTAGGCCAAGGCGTGACGGTAAACCACGAAAAATAGTAATTCATAGAGACCCATGTTTAAAAATTTTCTATATTTAATTATCAGAAGGTAATGATATATCGTCTGTGCCAAATCAAAAAAAATTAAGATAATATTGCATTACCTGAAATAATGCTATATCATCTCCTTTTTGAGGCTTTTAGCGTGCCACAGATACCCTTTGCCTCCACATACTCTGGAACCCTGTATATATGGATATGTTGGCATTAATTTAGGTGGTAGGGAAACAGTCTTGTCCAACACTGCTGGTAATGGCAATAGAGCCATCATTTCAAACTTCAAACAAGCTATAGTATCAATTAGTTTGTTTTCGAAATTGATACATATGCATGCACATTTCAGCTTTTGTATGTGCATTTGCGTACCCAAATGGAACTTTTGACGAAAAACAGCACTAGAAATTCAGCTAAAAACTATAAATTTCAAGTCAGCCACGACTATTATGTGGCTGACAAAAAAAATTAACTTCTTAAGACAGTTGTGATCCATAGAAAAGTGCTTTCGACTTATAAAAGGCTTATATTTTAGTAAAGGCTTATTTGTTACGTAAATTCGATTAAAACAATTGACAATGCCTTGAGGCATTGAAAAAATAAGTTTGTTAAATGAGAAGAAACAAATGCGCTTAAAACAACAAAATACCGAAATTTTCATAAACAATAAAAGGATATGAAGTTAATGCACATGAGACAGAATCTTTATAAATACACGGTTAACAACAAGCAATGATAAACGAGTTTATTGTTGTTCTTCACCTTAAAGTAACCATGAAATATTTAGCTTTATAATCAGAAATAAATGAAAAACCAGAAACGCATACCGCTATTTACTCTGAATACTAGTTTCCGTTTCTGATTGGATGAACGTTAAATAGATAGCGATTAACGTTTCTTGTTTTTCATTGGCTTAAAACTATGAATAGCGTTTTTGGTTTGAACTCGAAATTTCGATACCAATCGTTAACTAATGATTTTCGCACAAACCGTAGTTTCCGTTCAATTTCGAATGGAAACTGCAGTTTTCGTGCGGCGAAATACTATGTGTACCGATTGGAAAACCCAAGTTTCCGTGCGGCATATCTGGTATTTTGCACAAAAACCCTAGTTTTCGTTCGAAATACTAGGTATACCGCATTTTTGTGACTATTGCGTGCTTTACATGCTTGTTTTTGGTCGTTTAGGTTGCACTGTAGTTATTCGGAAGAAGTTTTCGGCCGGTCAATTCTTTGAAGATTGCAGAAAGTACAATGTTACAATCTTCCAATATATTGGAGAACTATGTCGTTACCTGTTAGCTCTTCCGGAGGCAAGTTAATTATATATCATATTTATCAACACTTTGATAACAAAAAACGGATAAACAGAAACAATTTTGATCATACTGAAGAAAATATTAACTGTATTCTTCAAAAATGAAAACAGTGACAACCTCCTCAAATATAAAAGACAAAAAAAATAGCATAAAAAACAAGAACAAAAGATTCAGGTGCTAAGCACAAATGAGTGACATTTTTGTATGCATCCATCAGGATATACAAAATGCTTCAAAAACTTATTTCTGTCAAAATCCCCTGTCATATACCAAACAAAATATTACGAGATGAGAAATTATTGAAAATAATTTAATCGGAAATTGCATAAATTACGATAATTTGATTGATTTTATTTTTAGAATCCTATGGATGGAAACCATAAGATAAGGGCTATGATAGGTGTTGGATTGAGAAAAGATATATGGTTTCTATTTAAGAAACGATTTGGTATTGCAGTGGTATTAGAACTGTTTGGTGCAAGTGAATCGCCAATATCAATGGGTAACATTGCTGATAAACCAGGGGCTGTTGGCAGACTTTCTCCGTTTTTGGTAAGACAATTAAGCAACTCCTATGCATCTGGAAAGATGCAATAAATATTGTTTTTTTTAATAATTATTCAAATAATTTAAAATATTTTAAATTTAAAAAATTCCATTAATTATTCAAATGATATTTTCAAATAATTATTTCCCATTCCCTCGTTTTTACTTCAGTATTCGTTTGCCGATGTTTCATGAAAAAGAATAATGTCACGAGTACGCTCGTTTTAGTCACTAGATCTTAAATTAATAAAAATCAACTATTTTCACCTTTTAAACAGAGAATCTGAAGGTTCATCTGTTTGTAAAGTTGGTGATCTATAGAACATCTCATATATATTTGAATATTACATGGTCTGAAGACTTACCATTTTTCACTTTTATTCTTGAAACTCAAATCACACTTAATTCAACAAAATTACAACTGATGCTTGACGATTAAACTCCTTTTGATCAAATCTTTTTTTTTTCAAAACTATATTTAAGGCAAAAGTTGATCCTTATCCAAAATACCTGATAAAATATGACTCTGTGAATAACCAGCCAATCCGGGACAAACATGGACGATGTATCCAAGTGAAGACTGGTAAGTAAAAATGCCGGATCAAATGTAATAAACGTTGAATGATTGCATTATTAGATAATTTTAAATCTTACCTATGCATTTCAATTACAAATCGCTGACAAGCAATAGTAAAAACATGCAAATTATTAAAGTACCCCTGATTCTATCATATGAGTTGAATTCAGTTGTGAGTATGTTGAGTATACAAGGTCGCTACGTAGCCTGTATTATGTATAAATGGGTATTTTATTAATTGTGGCACCGTCCCTTGAAACCTATTTATTCCCTTGACCTATTATTTGATTTCTGTCTGCAACAAATATCAAAACACCGAGGTTAATTTAGCTTCTGTATATGCGCATTTCGACAACTTATGTTTCATCAGTGCAGATCAAATCAAAACATTGGAAATTCATGAACCAAAATATGTGTCAAATCTTATAGAGAACAAATTACCAATATAATCTAAATAGAAGAGCCAAAAATCAGCTTAGGACAGAGCTATGCAAGAAGAAGATACTCCTTAAGTTTTAACAAAATTTTCTTGAATTTAGATATTGCAAATTTTTAAAGTAAAATCGGCTCTCGGGCCAGCACCGAAGTATTCGCCACTAGATTGGTGATTACCCTCGGGGACTAGCAGTCCACCAGCAGTGGCATCGGCCCAGTGGTAACAAATAACAAAATATCGAGGTTATTGTTAATTCATCTTCTGCATATGCGCATTTCGAAGAATTGTTATATATTCCTTGTGGCACCGTCCATTGATTCTGTTAATGTTTTATTGCCTTTCCTTTATTTATTCATTGTTTCAAATAATCTCTTTGATTTTGTTCTGACTGTAGCAGACAGTGTGAATTGATCCCACCTATATCACCTCTTGGTATCAGTTAATGTTTTACCAATCCTAACAGTTACTGTGGAAGCCTCTTGCATGTTATATGTCAATATTTAAATTACTTTTCGGTCAGAGTGCAGCTGCGCAGACACTGGTTCTATATATCTAATATCTGAAATCATCTAAAAACAAGAAACAACACCAACATTCCCGACGCATTGGATCTAAAGAGATAGATACTTCGTGAGAATAATAAAACAAAGCAGTAGACTGAAGTGAACAGTACACGCATTTAAAAGTTGATATTTTGAAACCTATCCGGTTCTTTATCGAAACATAATAAAAAAGTGAACAAAACCTATTTACAAAGACTAAACTACAAATATTTAAGCAAAGTATCGAGAGCTACATTTTGGACGCTGTTGACTACAAATGTAAAAAATATGACATGACATGGGAAAAATAATTTTGTCAGTACCTGTACATCGAAACTACAACTTACTCTTGAAAATTATATATTTGATCGGTTAGAGTGCAAAATATCAGACGACAGTACTAGAACGAGCCAAACATTAAAAATTTTCAACATGGGTTGGAGCAGGAAGGGCAGGAAATTTCGCCTTTATACAATTCTAAGAAAAATTAAGCTTAAATGTTCATGCTAGATTTAAGTTTTTGCAACAGAATCGTTAACTTTGCCCTTTTTAATATCTGTATATATGAGGTATATGTATGTCTAATTTTATCTTAGCTATTTTTAGCTGTATTAATAATAATATATTATTGTATCATGCCCCAGCGATCCTAATTTGGTTAATTGAATAATTTGTATTGGTATTGAATTTAATAATATAGTTTTCTCATGGATATAGTGGCAGCAGAATTTGTTATTCTCACAATTACTCGTATTACTGAAAAGAAATGATTCCGAATATATTCAAAAACGATGCAAGATTAAATTATCAATTGGTAATTGCATCGTATTTCTAAATCTATGGAAATTCTAAAATACTAGATAACAAATGAGTTAAACTTGATGCAAGCCCCTCAACGTACTTCAGTTAAATTCCAATTTTTTTTTCTGACCCCTCGAGCAACTCATATTATTGACAATACTTCTTTACTAACAAGTACTTTGTTGGCCTCTATACAATGTTGGAATGAGTACGCTTGACAATGTGATGGCTAAATGGACCAATTCAGAAATTCAACTTCCGTCCTCGTAAAAGACGTTGCGCAAGCTCAGCGTACTCGTAAAATACGTTTGGGCCAATCAAGAACGTTCAGAACAATGACAATCCCATAATGCCGTTGCATTTCTGAATCGGTCCATTGAATATTAAAAGGTAAGATATTATAGAAAGACTTGTAAGAAGTCTGCTCATGAGTATATCACTATATTTTTTCTCATGTGTATTTTGAGAGAAATGTGCGAGACATATTGTCGAATAACTGTGTTGCAGGAGAACCAGGTTTACTCATCGGGACCATTATGCCCCTATTTAAAGCCGGGTTTTACAAAGGAGGCGAAAAACTAGATGAAAAAAGAATTTTGCGTAATGTGTTCAAAGAAGGAGATGTCTATTGCAATACATGGGATATTCTATATCTGGATAAAGACTATTTTGCTTACTTTCATGACAGACTCGGTGATACCTTTAGGTGAGTTTAACATTGCTTGCCATACATATTTACTTGTAAATGAATTGTGATGATGGAAAACCCTTAAGTTACTTGACAATTTTGATACCATTTCTTATATCACTAATGACTGTGACGACATGTTTGGATGTTTATTGTTTTTTTTTTACTGAATTCCTGTTGTTTTACACAAGGTAAAAGTTGTTTAATACCTTCCAATCATTAAATTGACCAAACGCCTTTAGAGCCCTTACAAAGACAGGACATAAATATGTTATATGGATGATATTCTCTGCGAAAAATTACGTGTTGCTGAGATGTCCATCCTCACAATTTATAAATAAAACTTTATTCACATTACTATGCAACACGGGGAATTTAAAACAAATTTTACGGAACCACCTATAACTGTTTAGGCACACTTTGTGACCCCCCTTTTTTACAAAACTTTGGACTTGTATAACAATATACCATGTAAAATTAGACCATACAATTATTTTAATATGGAAATGCACATATTATTCAAGAAAATCACGAACATATTTCGGAGTGCTTACTGTTTGAACGAATTTTTGGAGACTTATAATCATTTTAAATGTTTAAAAATGTCCACAAGAAAAGAATGATTTGTGCAGTTTTTAGAACTTATTCTCGAAAAATAAGGGAAAATCACTTTAGTGTTATGAATAAAAAAGTTCCTGTAAGTGACAACCGAAGTATAAACACCAAAGCAATGTTACCTTATTTTTGTTAAAGATTTTTTACTTTGATTTTTAAAGTTTCCCCATAACAATGGTTGCTTTGAGTTTTGTCATTTTCGATCTTACAGCCATTGGTATTTTGCTAAAAGTTAAAATGCTTCGACTTTGATGAAAATTTTCCGAAATGTTATATATTATATGTACAGTGAATTACAAAAGTAATATAGATAAAATGTAAACCGCATCAATCCTGACTTCGTACAAGGATTTCAAAAGAAAGCAGTAAAAGTAGGAGTATTGCTGTCCATGATTTTAGAATGACCTAGTGTAACATTTTTTTTATTTCTTTTTATTTTTTTATCAAAAAAGTAAAGTAAGTGAGAACCGAACCGGCAGTCCAAAACGAATAATCCAACGACGTTGGCAAAATCGGAAACAACAAAGAAACAGAGACACCGAAGTTACTGTAAATTTAGTTTAAATATGTCAAATTTAAGATTTAAACATTTTGTACACAGTTAAACATTTTGAATGAAAATTGAACACCTGGACATTTCAGATGGAAAGGAGAAAATGTTTCTACAACAGAAGTTTCCAACATAATGACAGCCTTGCCCTTTATTCAGGACGCAAATGTGTATGGCGTATCCATTCCCGGTGAGTTTTATGTATGAAACTATGTCTCAAAGAGGTTTTAAGCGTTTCTTATTATTCTCCTCTTTCTTACTTGATCGAGCTTGTGCTTTACGGATTCCAGAGATTTACAGCTTCCAATCTTTATAAAATGTTAGCCCAATACTTTAAGAATGTGCAAGCAGCATATTGTTTTCTTCTATGGCGGCCAATTTAGGGTATATTGGTGCTCAAAGGGGTTTAATTACCATGATTGATTGTTGAACCTTACGGAAAGTTATATTTTGGGTGTTTTTCACCGTACCTCTAAGACTTTTACATGTAGCTCCTTGATACCTCCTTGATACCTCAAAGGATGTTTTTTAGTCGAAAAAAGTAAGTTCCAAAGTATTTGAAATTTTAGACAATCTACTGTTGCCGCCATACCATACAAACTATTGAAATTATGTGAAATAACACGTTATTAAGTACTCATTATCTGAAGATGACAGCAATATGTACTACCTTTATAATATGAGGTACCCCTGTCATTTTTTTTTCTTTTTTTAAGGCAGCTTGATATTTGTTCCAGTTAATAGTGGAACATTTTATATGTAATGAAAACCAAACTTTAAAATATCAATTCTGATGTTTACGTGCCTGTGTTATAAGTTGTTTTAACTAATGCAATAAGTAAAACTGGATATTAAGGTTCACCACTTTCCATAAACGCTCTGGGTTAAGTTCGAATATAAAGGCCCAGTACATGGTTAAATTTCCAATTTCCAATAATTATATACCTGCCATGAATTATTTCTTAAAACTTACAC